>OMNM01021055.1:1818-13473 GCA_900302745.1 Parablennius parvicornis | reverse complement strand
CATATATTCACATACATACATATAAAATATAGAAATCATAATCTTCATCGTTTGTAAAAAAAACAAAGTTATTTGAGTTTATGGAAGTTCAGAATATGGGAGCTTGCAGGGGTCGGTAATGTCCCGATACCTTTTTTCAAATCCAGCAGTGTGAAATCTGCTCTCCTGTCCTCTCAGCCTCCCTCTCCAAGAATGTCAGAAAGCCAGCGACAAGAGGTGTAAAGAGTAATAAGCCTGGTCTGAGGTTGCAGTGGAGGTTCAGCCCTTCAGCTCTGGAGCTGCGTCCGTCTGCTGATCTGTGATCAGCTCCCAGCGAGGAGTCTCAGCTGTCCTTTCTCATCTCACCTTTTCTTACCCCGCTGCTCTCTCTCTGAATGGAGCTGAAATCGCTGCATTTCCTCCACCTCCTGCTCGGGGAAATAAACTCAGCGGAGTATTTGCACCATCTCCTCAGCTCACAGCCGCCAAACGCTCCAATTACAGGAAGCATAAATCTCAGTGAGAGGAAATTGCAGAAGGACAGGCGGGAGGTGAGGGTAGTGGAGGGCATATAGTGGCACCGGATCCCCGGTGTAACGGGTAATAAGAGCAGAGCGCCAGGCGGTGCCTCGTGGGAAATCAGGGCACTGCTCCCGCAGATGGTGTTGACCGCCACCAGCGGCGTCACAGCCACGGCGTTACTATAAGTTTCCCAAACTCATTTCTCAAGAGTGGGATGAAAACATAAAGCCTGACCGGCCTGCAGAGACAGCTGAACTCAGAGAGTCCACGGGGTGTTTGATGGGAAAATGCTAAGCTGCTAGCGATTTAGCATGAGTCTGATTGATGGCTGTGAAGGAAAAAAAAAAAAAAACCCACAGCTCTTACAAAATAAAACCTGCTTCATTCCTCTCAAAGTCGAAAGTTTGTAAAGCAGTATGGAGCCAAAAAAATGTGTGTTCACATTATATTTTGTGTGAGACTCCAGCTGTTTTCTTATGGTTTGGTAAAATTCTATAAAGATGATGTCCAAATAAAGTGTTTGGAGTAGATTCCTACACAAAGGAAAGTGTTTCCCTGCTGGGTGAGACATATGGCTCAAAAAGTATTTCTCCAGGAAGCTTTGTCAAAGACATTTAAAGGTTTCCATCAATGCATCTTCCAGACCACTTTCTCCAATTCAGGGTTGCAGGCGGTTGGAGTCGATCCTGTATGTGTGGAAACACTGGACACATCACAAGTCACAAAATAAACACAGAGAGAAAGATACATTTGGATTTATGAGCTTTTTTGTCACCAATTAACCTCAAATGCATTTTTATTGGATTGTAGGATCAATTCAAGTATAGAAACCCCACTGAGAATTCAAAAAGGCCACACAGATAGACCCCCAGCTGTGGACATCCTGGCTGTGAAGTAAAAATGCCTCCCACTATATCACCATGTGGTCTTTAAAAGCTTTAGGCTCTGTTTGCACCACATTTTCCAGTGGAAACAAAAAGGGAGAAAAAGCAGCTACTTTGGAACGCATAGCACTGTCATTGCTATCAATAGTTTTTCTGCACAAGTGATTCCACAAGAGCAACAACAGTGGATTGTGACGCACATTCTTTGGAATCTCACAATGATATTTCAACAAGGTGTACATTTACTTCTTATTACTACACCATTGTCTCGGCTCAGTAGGGAGGCACTTCTTACATCCGTCAGTGGGCCTCTAAGATGAAGAGGGACAGCAAAAAGGCCTTTGAATATTTACACTGTAGCGTCTGAACGCATGTGGCTGCATCGCAAAAAGATAAGGTACAAACTGGTGGCCTGCCATGCAAAGTGTAACATTTTCAACATTTCAGCCTGCACATATAACTATTCTGATAAACAAATGGAAAACTGCACTGAAAACAATATTTCCTGAAGATTATTCTCATGTTATCAAGGCGTCATATCATATTAATTGTTCCAGTTCACCAAACTACATCTGTTCAGCATATTAAGCAGTTAGAAACAATTTAAATTTGAATAATCAGGTTTCTGCAGTCACCTGATTAGTTGAAGATTATTCAAAAGTGGTCTTAAGTAAGACAATAATATGTGTGTGGATGTGCTGCACTTTGGTGTTTTGCTATGAGCATATTTATTGAAAAGACTGTTATTCCAGCTATTTTTTTATCATTTATAGTCAACCTTAGATTTTTTTTTTTTTTTTTTTTTTGTGGAAAAGTTCAGTGATGAATGGTAGTCTTTGTCTGTCTGCTTTGGAAAGACTTGCTCATGTAATAGAAGAGTGAATAACCCCAGTTGTCATAAACTTTGGGTCATCATGACCAAAAGAATCAGACAAAAGCAGCTTAAATTAGATGAGCATTTAAAGGAGCAGTTGAAGTGGATCTAACTAGAATGTCTCCTGCTCACATATCGTCAGAACCAGGCCTGTACCAGGCAGGCACGGCGAAGTGGTCAAAATCAACCCAGGACCTGCTGATTATATCACCCGAGTGGCCCGGGAACGGTCCAGGGTTTGCCGAGACAAGCAGAAGAAAGTTTCCTCTTTGCTTTCCTACCACGATTCAATGTGGACTAAAACGAGAAAGAAGATTGATGGCTCACTGATGAGAGACCACAGAAGTGACGGATTCCAATTTATCACATACACGTTTTTTTTTTTTTCAAACTCAAAAACAAACCTGATTTAAAACGCTGTTGATAGAGATGAGATTTGAAAGCTTTGGATTTTAAGGATTTCTCACAGCAGTACAAAGCTGTAAAGATTGCAGAAGAGGCAGGCTTATGTTTTCTAAATGCGTATTCAAGAGAAGTGGAAATATTTTGGGAATATTGTTCAGTATGTATCAGTAAAATTATCTGCTACAAAATTGAATCTGGACGTGTAGCATCCTTCTGTAGAGAGAGTCTATCTCTGGCTTCACTGCTCTGTCTAAACTCTAGAAGCTGTTAAGGCTGAAGAAAGATGAAGCTCCACAATGATTGAGACAAATGGTTTTCATTAAGATTTAACTCCGATCACTTACTTCCCTTAATCTAAACTAACGTTTTAGGTTGGTTTTTTTGCTACCTGACACACAAACAGGAGTCTGGACCATGATGTGTGCTTCTAGTGTCTCAGTTTAGTGTTTCCAGGTTTGCAGGTTTTGTGTACAACATATGAAAGGCACTGTTAGAAACTGGAGCAGCAGTGAGAACCAAATAGGGTCTGACAGCTCAGCATCTTCTTGGTGATTAGGAAAACTTTTAAGTATTCTAAGCATTGTCCTCCATAACACGTTGCGTAAGAAGAGCCATTTGAAGTCTTCAATCACAATCTTGAATGCTGCTGAAGTAAGAAGCACATTGTGCAGTACTCCGAAGGTTATCATTTTGCATCCTAGCTCAATGGATCCCATTAACTTCTTGAAGCCTTTAAATCGCCAGCAAAGTGAAGTTGAAGCAGTTCTTGCGAGGTCATTGTCATAATGAGCTGTGTTATCGCTTCAGACTGGGTGGGATAAGAGCTTAAATTATGTCAACCTAGCCTGAGCGTGGCTAGCAGCAGCTGTCTTTTCTTGCAAGTTGATATGAAAATACTTGAGGTGACGGTGGCTGAGTACGACTCCAGTGGAGAGACACCCTCCATGCTACCGTTTGTAGCTGAAGGTACAGCCAAACTGTGCGGGAACGCTCTCCAACATTAATCCTCACTGTTTTAAAAATGCTGGCGATTGTAGTCTACGAGGAGCTGTCGTCCCAAAAAATGGCGGACAGCTGTATTAAAATCTAAGCATAACTTGTATACAAATAAAGTGCTAACCAACTGAGACCCTGTTTTGCCAGTAAAAAAACAGAAAACTTTCATTTTGGGTGTCTGTTTACACGACAACGGCACTCAGAGCCACTGAAAACAGAACTTTAGGAAAATGACTCCAAAGGTGGAACTTTTGGAGAATAATGTGACTGCGTCTCCTGTGTGTCTGGTTTCATTACAAAAACAATCAAAAGCGCCAACAAGTGATCTAGCATGCCAACTACATCACGTTCAGCATTTCTACCATTGTGGACTAAATGGACATCGTTTTCAAAACATTGCAATGTAAATGCAAAACTTTTCCGAAACAAAAACGGTAAAGCGTCACATAAACGGGACCTAACATTTCTGTTGTTGATTATCTAGTTGCATGCATCCCGATTGACAGTCATGCTTCCATGAGTCTGACAACTAGTATTGAAATGGTAACGATCATCTCAGTGATCCTCAAAAACGTCCTCGACAACACTAGCTGCTGCTCCGACGACCTGTTGATGAACATTCATTAAATCATGGATTGTTTATAAGACTCTCCGAGATTGGAAGAGAAATTGCCAAACGGAAACACGGGAATCCTCGTTCGCTCTCGAACCCTCTTGACGGGCCTCTGAAGGGACCCACGAACTGTACGGATTTTAGAACCACACAGCTTTGGGAGGATTTTAATGACTCACATCTACAGCTTCTAATTAAAATTGATCCACGGCTGATTAACTGGCTCGTTCCCCCGAATCAATCCGACTGATGGCGTTCTGCGGAGTTGAGAGGAAAAATCGAGGCTGAGCTCTCAGCGTTTTGATGTTCAGTCAATTAAAAAATATAATGATGGTGAACTTAAAGGCCATGAAAAGGTGTCAGTGCGAGGCTGACCGTGACGGTCTCATAAAAAATATCAGCACAGCACTCATAAACACTGAAGAAGAAGAAGAAGAAGGAGTACATTTCCAGCCGTTAGTCTGAACTTTGACTTAAATAAAACTTTAAATAATAACAGGACCCATTCTTTTCATTTAACTTGTTTCCATCTCAGGAAAAAAAAAGTTTTTTGCCTGTACGTGTGCAGGATTTCATCCTACAACAGATTATTGTGTCAACAGTATGAGAGGATTTTGTTGCAAAAATATGTAAAACAAATAGATGAAAACAGTGTTGCCAGTCTTCCTTACTTTCCAGGAAAAAATTCTCATTTTGAGTCGTCTCACACTTTCGGTGAAATAATGTTTTATTATATATGAGGACCACACATGAATCCAGCAGTTTAACCAAATCCAAAATCATGATGAATTAATGTTATTGCTCTTGCTACTTGTGTGGTTGCCATGTTGGTCAATTCACGACTGACTGATGTTCCCTTCATGTTCTCATCAGACGAAGCTGTAGTGACTTTTTCTTACATCACCAGCAGAGCACTTGTGTGGAGATAAACATTGGTATATAGGTAAATGTTTGCTGGAGGATAAATTCCCATGAATGAATATCTCAACCTTGTTGAGTGAGTTGAAACTGAATTTCGCCTAACGTTTAAATATTTATACCTTCTTCACAAAAACAAAAACAAACAACAAACCCTGTAAAATATAATCCTCAAATTTTAGTACCTGTGTGCATTCTGATCAACAAAACCTGGTAAAACTTTTAAGTCAGAATGAAGCTTGCAGTTGGGTTTGGATTCTCCATCCGTGTGTGCAGACTTTGGAGGCCTGCGCAGAGTTTGCATGTTCTTCCTGTGCGTGGATCGTATTTGTCTGGGTACTTGGACGACCTCCCTCAGTCCGAAACTGATGCTTTAAGTTGATTAGTGTCTCTACATTACCTGCAGGTGTGAATGTGTGTGGTTGGTTGTCTGGCCACCGGCCCCCCTGCAATACTTTGAATATAGGTGTTAAGAAGGTAGATGTTTGGGGTTTTTATTAAATTTTTAAGTTGCTGAAGTCGGTTGAGTCGTTCTTCATATGCAAGAGGTAGAGTCTACCCTAGTTTATATTGCACAAAAGGGAAAGCTATACATGGGAATGACTACAGTGCTAAAGCAACTTAAGCTACCAGTACATCTGAAAAATATGAATTTGTCCATGTATATTTATTCCAACTGCCTGTAACAATCTATGGGAAGAACATGGGAACTTTAGTTCTGATTCAAACATGGTTTTCCTGGGCTGACCAGTGTTTCTCTGTACTGCTCCGGGTACATAGTAATTTCTTTGTAATTCAGTCCTTCTCATTAAACAGAGAACATAACTCACGCCTGATCAGAAGCAAAGACTTATCTTGACAGTTTCACTTCATAATTCTCTCTCGGCCACCTAAAGAGAGTCGTTACAACATGACTGATGGAACAAGATGAAGACGAGGTGCATGAATTATTCCCTCGGACGACACTTTAAACACTGACCTTCACACCCGTTGTCCAATATCTATAAACGGAGTGCTATAATTCACTTTTCTGACGAACACCCACTCCCTAGTCATTCAATTGTATGTGACTAATTCAGATTTCCGTTGCATGTGGAACTCGGGAATCTGTTGGCGCCGACTCACCGGCAGAGCAGGGCTTGTCAGAAACCCGTGAGATGACTCGCTGCTGCTTGCAGGACGCTTGTCGCCTGTAGCACTCATTCTGGTAGGTGTCTCCATTTGAGCCGCACACGGGGATGTAGTCTTTGTGACACTGCAAAGCAAACACAATCAAAATGTTAATTCGGTTTCAGTGTGACCGGAGAAACACTAAAAATTGTGATTATGAGTCACAGCAGCTGAAAACTGGTTTAAATTTTTCTAAAGTTAAACGTCGGTATGATGGTTCGGGCTGATGAAAATGAGTGTCTGTTAAAAGTTAAAATAAGGCTTTTTCTGTGATTATTACATAATTTGATGTTTTGCGATCAATGGATTTCTCAATGTTTCATCTTTTTCCATAATCTTGTTCACCTTGTTTCCATAATAAAATACAGTGATTTTGATTCTTCAAATGCTGTTGGATATTTTATAGTTTTTTCCAATTCTGTTGCATTTATATGCCACCAGTTACAGTACAAGTGATTTGTCTTATGACATTTAACTTTACAATAACACGATTCCCCCAACAATTTTCACATGAGCACACATGGCCTTGATAACATGCTTACTGAAGCAAATGGCATAACGACAGACAAGCGTGTTACACTTGTGATCAGTGAACATTAATTATAAAGCAAGTTTTTGACCAATAAAATTTCATTCACTCTATATGAAGGCGGGGAAAAAAAGATGGCTCAACTCTACAGTCAGCAGCCAAAGACATATATCAGCATAGAACAATCCATATTCTATTAACTCACAGCTATCAATCATTTAGGATAAATCCCCTGCAGATCTGACCCCTGTGACCTCCAGCACTCTCTGTACCAATTGTTGAGGTTCACAGCAGGCCAAAAAACAAAAACAAGTGCTGCAGCTGCTTGTTTGGGGGAACTCATCAGAGATACAAATAATTCATCAGTGATCAGTTGGTGGATCCAGATCCAGGAGCTCAGAGAAAGTTCTGCAAACAGGAATCAGAGTGAATTCTTCCTTCACAACTCAAGCTGAGAGCAGTTTTGTCCTCCTCTTTTGCCTCATCAGCATCTTTAACAAGCAGTTCTCTTCTGCTGATGCAAAGTGTTGTGATTTGTTTTCGCGCAGTCGGATCACTCCTTCTGTCCGCTGCAGCTCATTATCAGCAAGTTTAAATTTCTTTGTTCATTTGTGGAGACCAAGGCTTTTTTTTTTTTTTGCCGTTTTACAGAAGCAATAGTTTTAATGATCAAGAGAAAGACAGATCCCCGTTGGTTCAATGAGAACAGATGCTTTATTTAGCTGTAAATCCAACAAATTGTTGCTTTAAAATGGTGGGATTCCAACCATCCGTCTATGGTTCCATGAAGGTCTCTTAAAAGTTTCCATCAATCGTTCTTCTAGACTGCTTTATTCATCGCGTGCTAAGAGGCTGGAGCTGCTCCCTGCAGTGTACGCTCTGCACAGATCATCCGTCCAACACACAGAGACAGACAATCACACAATAGACACACACACCCTGTACACAGAATGTGCACGTCTTAGTACTTTTTTATATCCTGAGATTGAGGCCCGGCTCCTGGGAGGGCAAGCAGAGCTTCTATCAGATGGTGATATTAGTTTAATGAGACTTTCTCTCCTCAAAAACAAAAAAAAAAGACAAATGCAGATCAGTGTTTGTGATGTAAAAAGTGAGCTTCATTTGCTTTTCTGCACGCACGCACGCACGCACACAAACACACACCTGCAAATCGACAGTGTAACATTTTGATAGTTTCAAACTATTTCAGGCACAGTGGGAGATAAATCTGCTGAAAACTGCTGACTCGTGCTGTAGTCAGATTTATCTGTCTGCATTAAAGGACCACTTCAGCTCTCGGATGCCTTTTACTTTCACATTGCTGAAAAAATGCTTTTGAGAAAATCACTATCATTATCATGAAGTACTTTTCAAAATGGAAAAATATCATTCCGCGTCCCTTCGTTTCCTCGTGTGCAGGCTCGAGAAGAATAGTTCACACTCTTGAAGTGGAAACCTGTCGGATTTTAACTTGTAACGTCTGCACCACGCTTATAGCTAACCTTGGACCTGTGATGCTTTTACCACAAGAATAAATAACCAAGAAATGATTTTGGACTGCGATTTTGAACTGTGATAAAGTCAAAACTGATCAAACACCAAAAAAAATGCAGGAGTTGAAAAGATCCACGGCTGAAGTTCAAGGCTTCTAAAATGTTACATTTTAATCTAAAACACAATTTAACATGCTCATAAGTGAAGAAGTTGGGAAAAGAATGATTTTCCGAACAGCAGTGCTGTAAGCAAAGTAAAAAAAAAAAAATAAATAAAAAATCTTGTATTGCATGAGCAAACAGAAAGCATCAACATTGTGATCTGTGCTTTTGTGAGCTATATGCATGTTTGTAGTGAAGGTGAATCAGGTCATGAGCAAGTGCATCATAATGTTTTGCATCATGGATTCGTAAGGTATCAGTACTGTACTCTATAATGTGCTGTTCTGGTTATCTAACTGTGGCGTTCCATTACGATAACTGCACAGCTAATCACCTGCATACTGTAACTCCTCAAGTCCATCATCTGTCTCAGAAGTCACCGTGTGAGTGGCAAAGTCTCAAGGTTATGTACTGATGACTAATCTGTTTAAATTGCTCATCTTTTGCTTGCTTTTCCTCTTTTCATTAAATGATCCTATCATCATGGGTGTCATGCGATGTTGTGAGATGTGCTTTGTTTCGAGACGTGCCCCGTGTCACTTGGGACCGCAAGCCGTAAGGTCTGTTCCAGTTTTTAATCATCAGAATTATAGTCCACGCCTGTTGCCGTTTCTGTGACTCAGGCAGCTGTGAAACCCCCTCTGATTGCGTCCAACAGCTCGGCCCTCTTTGTGCGTACATGAATGCAGGTTTTGCTTTCAGATCACGGAGCGTGACGGCCAGCTTTAAGCAGCCTCCTTGCGTCATGTCGTTTGCAGCAGAGCCGTGGCTCTGTGGTGAATTTGTCTTCCAGACGCCGTCCTTCACGCTGCGCCTACTCTTATGCTGTCACTTTGTTCGACCCAAAATGCATTGAACACAACGGGCTGACTGAAGAGTAATTATATTTTGTTTTACATCCGAGGAACACACAGCGGGCGGGTTGTGTTTGCTGATGTGTCAGACGGAGTTTCATGGTGTTTTTTTCCTTGTTTTAGCTCATAAATTGAGAAAATGTAACTGAAAAGAGTTCACATTCAGGTTAGCTGCTCTCTGACTTTGCTCCTATTGGATGTACTTTGTACTCAACAACATCCACATGATTGTGATACTTCCCTGCAAGTTTTGCTTGTTTTTGGGTGATTGTGTCTTGCAAACCTTTCAGACACTTTTGGGGGATGTGGAGCGGAAATTACACAACCTCCACCTCAAAAATTTAAATGGAAAAAAAACCCCAATCTTCAATATGTGTGTTATTCTATTTGTTGAAGATGTACAAGAAAAAATATCTTCCTTTTCAAGATAGACTTTATCTTAAACTTGGAAAACCAAACAGCCTTCCTCAAAGCTGTAGTTCTAAAAACATGTCCACACAACTCTTTCTATACTTTCCAATCTAAAGTTTCTATCCATCCATTGTCAGCTGTAACTACTGTTCACTTATTTATTTATTTTTCCAGTTTCTAATCTGGGTCCAGACACAGAAGTGGAGCCTGATTTCCCAATCACAATCTTTATTGTTAATTAAGCACAACACACAAACCACACAAACACACACACACAGACACACACACACACACCGCTGCCTCTCACAGGCCGAGTCCTCTTGCCTGTCACACCATGACCATGCGGCTCCTCCCTTAATGGGGACGAGAGGCAATCAGCACCTGACCACCGATATCTCCCACATTATGAATAATGCTTGGCGGCCGTTTAAATTGAACTGTTCATCATAATGTGAGCGGCAATTTTAACATATCATCTCTACATAGTGGCGAGCGTTTCATTTCAGGGCTGCTGCGGAACCCTGTACACAAGTGTATAAAGTGAATAGCAGCTTTACTGCCTTCGCATTCGATACATATTGAGGCTTGAGTCCCCTAATGAAAGCTGTATTTAATGTTAAACGTCTTTTCTTGAATTGAAAGAACAAGAGAAAAGCAAGAGGGAATATCTTGGGGAATATCTTCGAGTACAACATAATTTATTTTTCTAACACCCCAAAGAAAATGACTTTCGAGTCAACTCCTCAATAGAACAAACGTGCTGGAATTTATTTAAAAAAACTTCCTTCTGGTATTGTTGTACTTTGATCCTAGTAACTTAAAGGCTTCTTCTGAAAATTCCAGTTGCTCACAGTTTAAACTCAGCAGTGGAAGAAATATTCCAAGAAAACAACCGTAGAACACAGAATCAATGAACTAAAGCATTAGGCCATACTTCTTTTATGTTGGGGTGGAGCCGAGAGCCACAGCAGACCAGACCAGACGGAATCTTTAAACCCAAGGGAACAGGAAACAAAAAAAAAAAGAAAAGAATTTCATCTACCTGGAACTGGCAGACACATTTGAGCTGAGCTCCGTCGTCTCTGCAGACGCCTCCAAATCGACAGGTGGAGTCATCACAGACCCTCAGGTCGCTCTTCTTCTCTGACAGATCTACAGCAGGCGGACAAACAAAGGCAGAGGGTTAAACACAAAAACAGGCAGCAGGCATGTGGATCGATAAAGTGAATCAGACCTACAGCACCTCCACGAGTGCCAGAGGTAAATCCTGTCGACTTTGCTCTGATCACACACTCACTCTGAATAAAGCCCAGACAGGTTTATGAGTTTATGAACAATAAAGGCAGATGGAGAGCAGACCTGCAAAAGGAAAAATGGACACATTTCTCTGCAAGGCTCAACAGAGACAATTGTTTATCAGCAATAAGGTAATAGGGCCTTGTGTCACAGCAGACACCTGCACTGTAGGAGAACGTGTACACGTGGGAAATAACAGGTGCACTCACAGAACAGAGAAATCTGGGCTCTGACAGTTCTTTGTGGGGAGACTGGTGGGATGCAGCATTCTTAATCAACAAAGCAGTTTGACTGAGCACCGCTCACTGCTACAGCCTGAACTCGAGTCTGAGTCGCAAAATAAGAACCAGAAAAATGGAGAAAACTAAATATACCCATTTGAAATAGGTTGAACAAGCCTGAACAAGTACTAACCAGCCTTAACCTGTCTGGTGCAGTTCAAGTCAACATGAGCCATAAAAAACACTCACAAGTGAGCACAAACCGGACCTGCGCAGTCCATTCCGAGCGAGGATGAAGCAGATAATATCACCTTAATCATTCCTGTCC
>OMNM01021048.1:3842-17718 GCA_900302745.1 Parablennius parvicornis | reverse complement strand
TTATAATCAGCTTTGGTTCGGATGTCAGCGTGTGCAGTCGACTGGCTTGCTGTGTGTATAAACGAAGGTCTTGGATTTTTTTTTTTGTAATGGAGATAATGTCGGGGCTCGCACTGCAGCACACACCAGGGCAGGGTTAATTCATCAGAAGGAGGAAAAACACACACATCTTCCCCGAGTCGTTTTGTTTATGTTACATCAAAGTAGAGTCAACATGCAACGGCCTCAACGGATCCAATAAATCCGCCATCTGTTAGCGTTAAGTGAGAAGCGGGAGCAATGTAAAGAATACTAAAGGTTAATATATTGCAAATCAGTGCGGTATTTAACAAAAAAGCTGTTGTGATGTCCTTTTTGTGGCGTTCAAAGCTTCAACGCTGTTTATTTTCTTCCATTTTCACCTTCCAGCTTCTTGTGAGGACTTCACACAGCGACTGGTTCCGAGATGACATGAGGACCGACGCCGTTTATTAAACCGTGACACGAAGGCCTCAGGTAGGATTGGCGTCATGTCACTTTACAAGAAAACACAAACAACGTGTTAATCTAACATGTATGAACAGTGCGAAAAGAAAAGACAGAAAAGCTCTTTGGTAAAATATCATAACAATGATCCAGTCAATTGAGCAGAAAAAGCCACGAATTCAATGGAAATCCTAAAACTTTACTTCATATTAAAATGTTCTTCTATTTATAGCACAAACTTTGTAATACTTTTTAGCATTTTTGAGAATTTCCTGAGCGTCATGGCGCGTTTGAGATCACACAATGACTGAGAGTCATCAAGCATTCGAAGCCAGATGATTTTGAATTGTGTCACAGTTTGGAGAAAAGTTCTCATCTGCCAGCGAGCGACGGGTGAAACGGCTCCTCAATGTTTTTGCAAATTGTTTTCCCAAACACGTCGTCTCGGAGCAGATAATTCAACGGCAGAAGCGGCACATTATGAGCTCGTTCCTGCAAACCGAGCATCAGCATTAACTCGTCTCTCACCAAACACACACTGACGCCATGAAAGAGTTGGTCATTTAGTGAAAAGCCAACATGTAATCCAGACTGTACGCTGCTTGTTAAAAGATAATTGAAGCAATTTATCAAAAAAAGAGCTAACAAGGGAACATTTGCATGTTTTTCTGTAATACAATCAGAGAGGGAGTAGTGGCAGGATCATATCGCGGCTGGATGCAGTTGTTCTCTCTTAGCTGATCGCAGCTTTTCTGGAGCTACGCAGAGGACAGAGACTTGAAGTGGACTTCATCTGGACTCTGCAATCTAAACTAATCACCACACAAAAACCGAGAGGAGCAATTCCTGCCTTCCTTCTTGTTTGATGCAGCCGGTCTGACTTCCACTTTACAGCTTCCTGCCGGGACTCCGCGAGGTTTAAAGAGTAAAATCCACCACTTTTCATAATCAAAAGCAGTATTATTGTGTCTTTTAATCGCCCGCAGTTTATCTGCCCTGTTGAGAAACAATAACGCCCTCTAATTGCCTATTATTTTTATGACATCTCGATGCTTTCAAAGCCAGTTAAGCTCGAGATCAGTTGTTTTTATTGTAGCTGGTAGCAGTCTTTAAATTAATTTTACCACTGGAATAAAACCTGTGAGTTCTGGGTCTCAGTCGTCGTCGTGTGGTGTTGATAATACAGAAAAAGCACCGCAATTTTACCAGTTTAAAAACATATTAAGACACTGTTTATATTTAGAGAATTCCCTCTTAGCTTGTGACGTACGTCGATGACGTGATGATGTAACAGCAGAACTCTGGTCTTCTTGTGTCGATGGTGACCCGTGCAGTCTCATATATATTCATTAGCTCAATCAGTCTCATGAGCATCCTTGAATATTATCTGGAGTGCGTTAAACGCTTGTCGGGCGCGGGTGAAGTGTAATAACAGACGTGACGTATTGACTCCCGTGTGGTCGGGACACTTCCTGATTCATCGCGTGTCATTTCTGTCAGCCGAGCGGAAGCGTTCATCAATATTTCCCCGCATGCATTTTTCACACCGGAGGGCGCCGCCGCCGCCGCGCATGGCCGAGATTATCGAACTTCATGAAACATTCATGCCGCGCTTCCTCCTGTGGCGGGATTCATTAGCGCCGGCAGCACGTGACGTTTTGCTCCACGGCTTTTCCGGGCACTTTTTACAACGGCGCTCAAGTCGAAGCTTTCGAACATTTAAACGGTGTCATAATTTACACGTGTCACATTTGCATGAGCAGCGACAAGGTTTTGCTTTTAGAGGATGAGTGAAGGGCAACGTGAAGGCTGGATTTACGCTCCTGCATGTGGAGTGTGACTTTAAAGTTGATGGTTCTGTCTGCGTTTGCTGGAACCGGTAGATATTATGACACCGCGCGCTCGCAGGCGCATCCTGTTGTCAAAATCCCTCCCAAAAAGACGTCCCGGCGACTGCGTTACGTAACAAACCTTTGTTGTCGTCGCTGTCATCGTCGTCGTCTGCAGCTGCCCAGGAGGAGGAGGAGGAGGAGGAGGCGCTGAAACCCCTCAAATCCACTCGGACACATTCCGGGTGAGAGCTCCACAAATAGACGGGTGGAGGAGAGCGCTACAACCAAAGTGCTCAGGTTAATGACTTTGTGAATTATTCATCTTTAGGTTTTAAGTGAAATGTGAAAGAATGAGTAATCTGGCTCATAAACTCATTTTCCTCTTGTGATTTTTCGCAAATTGACACACATTCTGGGGATTTCTGGCTTCTGTTTTAGTGGTGCGTCTTTGTGTATTGATCCCAGTGCTGATTTCACTTTATCTTCAAGCCGTTAATGACGAGTTAAACAAGATTTCTATAGATTTCATTGCTGTGGAATTTTGGGAAAATACGCAAAGAGTGAGCGTTTATGCACATTTTTCAGCACCATTACTGAACGATCTGACTGCAGTACCCAGTGAGACTACAGGATTTGTACAGACCGATATTTCTCTGCAGGGACAGGATTGAAAGCGTTAAAATGTTAAACCACCCATACAAGTGTGTTATCTCCGTCTGGTGTATTCTACCTAAACCTGCTGTGTTGGTCATAAATGTTGCAGGCCTCTGCTGCGGTCTGATTAAAGCCGGTATGATGAATGGATGTGCTCAAGTTGGCCCGTATAAAAACTAAGATAAAAGCAATAAGTAGATGGAGGGTAAAAATAAATAAATAAGTAGCTTCAAATGTTTTTGTAAAAAAAAAAAAACTGAGGATAATAAATGTAATGATGTAATACAGACGATTTGAAATGATAAATGTTGGTCTCTGTTGGTGCAGAAAGGTATTCTAGGATCTATTCATGGCATTATGTAGCATATAATGCTAAAGATAAAAGACATTTATCAGACGTGTGATGCGGGATGTCGGCTCCATGTGGAGACAGGAAGTGTTGTCGGGCTTCATGAATATTGTCGCTGTGCCTCTGACCGACTGTGAAGAGCTCTTTTGATAACTCGTTCTGAGCCCAGTTCCCACTTTTCTTTTCCGTGCAATCTGAGGAGGAGTCCACTTTTCTTCAAACGTAATTAGTTGTGCAGAGTCCCGGCTGGTGCGAAGTGGGATTCCTGCTGTAATTCGGTCCTCACGCAGAACGGCAGCCTCGTGATACCGGAGGAATAAAACAGGCCGGGTCCCGGTGTGGCGTGCCGGTTGCATCACCTGATGATTTCTTCTTCCTGCCCTCTTTCAACCTGCCAAAGATCAAACACACACGTCCCTTTATTTGTGGATTTACCTCAACAGGAGGCTTTTGCATCATATTCTCTCCCCCTTCTCGCCTTTAAAAAAAATCAACCGCCCACTCCACACACACACACACACACACACACACACACGATCATCTGCTGCTGGCACAAACCACCTTTCCCCCCTGAAGCCTCCTCCCTTGTGCAGTTTTAACTTCAATGGGGTTAGAAACACAATTACCTCATCTTCCCTTGAAATATAATCTGTGACCGTAAAGAAAAATGAAAAAGGAAGAGAGAGAGAGAGAGAGGGAGAAAGGGGGAGAGAGAGATGATGGCGAGCAGCAATGAGGGCAGGTGTAAGGGAGATAAGGAACGTTAGCTGTGCTCATAAGATGATGATTCAGAAAAGGAGCGGCGGGGAACAGAGTTCAAATGGGCTGAGCTTTCAAGCAGCTACTTAATCATTCCCACCGTGTATAGCCTCTTATGGCGTGCCAAAAACCTCTGCTGGAGGAGAGGACGATTCCTGCAGAGGGAACTGAGGAATAACGATCTGGACGGAGTTGCATCGCACGCTTCGGCATGCTACATGCTACATGCTATTAACCTAGCAGGCGTGAATAAAATCATTAGAAAGAATCAATCCGTTCCGTCTGGAACCGCCAAGGACTCCCAAGGCGTTTCCAATCAAATGAGCCTGAACTTTAGAGTTTCTGATGCGTCCATTATGTGGCGTCACGCTGTAATACCTTCAGAAATGTTTTTATATAACATATGGAAAAAGAAAACCCGGCTGGAAAGAAAATATATATTCTTGTCTGAGTCACGTCCACTGAGGAAACTCTCTCAGACACAACAGCAGCTGCATTCAGTATCTTTATTATTATTATTATTATTGTTGTTGTTGCTGAGTCGCACTTATTGAATCCATGTTCAGTTCTTTATTTACAATCAGATGAATCACCGAGTATTACTGGGGTAAAAGAAGTAAACAAGAAGTAAACAAGCTATCTGTTTTTTTTTTTTAATTTTAACTTTGATTTATTTAGTATTGGATATTTTCCTTGTTTTCTTTTTTTTGTTTATTTGCTTAGTTCTGTTTTGTTATTTGTTGTTTTTCTTTTATTTTGTTACTTTAGTGTTTCATTAATGCCTGTTTTATCTCGTATGTTTTTGAATATTTATTTTTTGCTTTTACGCTTTCACTTATTTTCTTTCTTTATATTTTACTTAAATGTATGTTTTTTTTAGTATCTTACCTAATTTATTTGTCTCTGTTCATTTAGTCTATTTTTGGTTGTTATTCAGTGTCATTTTAATTAATTTATATATTTTTTTAACATTTAAAATCTTAATTTATGTTAGTTTTGCTTTGCTTTGTCTCCTATCAAACATACATATGTCAAATGAATAACCTTGATATGTTTTCCTGTATGGGGTCGAATAGAAGAAAGCAAACAAGAAGCAACTACAATAATAATGAAATAACAGGAATAAGACGAATTATGAGCAAATGCAAACCAGCGTCACCTGAACTCACATCAATGAATCGATTGGAACTGAATCGAGACTAAAAACAACCAGACTGATATTCCTGTTCCGTCCACTCCCTCCACTGTGCTCGGCGTGTTTGTGTAGCGAGGAGCCAGGCAGGCATTTGAAGCTCCATGTTTTTGTTCCGGCCACTAATGGAGCCGGTTCTCATGGTCCTTTAAGAAGAGAGGAACCTACACGTAATGTGTTTTTTTTTTTTTAACCTCCATCCTGCAGGAAGTTCATAATCAATTTCTTAATCGGCTTCATTGAAGCAGATGGACTCTGTTGGCTTCCTGATGGTGTTTAACCTGAAGGGATTCACAAATGAGGCTTGTGTTTACATCCTTAACAGCGCTAAGTGAATTAAACTCACCATATGGAGTTACCTTACACCCCTCCCATGTGCTGGCTACTCATGTTTGGCGGAGGGAATGAAGAAAAATTACAACAACAAAAAAAGAAACAAACCGTGTGTCACATGCGCCACACTTCACAACACAAGATGGAGCCTCGCTCAATTAGGATCATTTTCTATGGAGCTTAATGCTAATCTAGTGCCACCAGAGCCAGACCACTGCCTGCGCACATATTTAATGCATGTTCATGTACGGGAGAGAGGATCTTCAAAGCGCCACGCGTCCCACAATCCACCCCGTCTACACCCAACGTCGACTCAACACTGTTCCAGAATGACTCACACAGCTGGAGACTAAAAATAGCTTCTAAGTCTCCCTCCTTGCTCTGCAATCTCTCCCTCTTATCTCTTTACCCACTTCTTCCTCTGCTTCTCTCTCTCTCTCTCTCTCGTTCTCTCTCTTTCCATCTCGCTCCACATTTTCCACACAAATACCCCAAACTGGTGAATTAGAGTATGAATCATCCTTGTCCTCTGGACAAAAAAATAAGGCAGGAAGAAAAAAGGGGGGAAAAAAGGGGAAAAGATGATGTAGCACAGCTGGGAAATGATGAACTTGGAATATAGGTCATAGCGAGATGATGTTATCAAAGCTTAAAGCAGACAAAAGGGAAGCGATACGGTTTGCTTCCATGTTTGTTGTTATGCAAATAGCCTACTTTCTGGCTGTGCAGTTTTATCGTCCACAAACAAAGAATAAAGGAAATCAGAGTTGATCCTGCGGCGGCGGCGGTGGAAAACACGGCCTCCGAGTGGCTGTTTCACCTGGGAGCTGCAGAGTACAAGCTGTGTGCTTGTAGCGACGGCCACTGAGCCTCTCCAACACACTCAAAAACACCCTGACAAGTGTTGGCTGGCCGGCGGAGGACGGAGCGTCCCCACGCTGGCCGGCCGGATGTTATCAATCACTCAGGCGGCCGTTTCCATTTGCTATCACCGACGAAAACCGGCAATTAATATCCCCCCGCTGCCCCGAAGGGCTTCAGGGTGCATCTGAAGCGCGTCTGAATCGGTATTGATCAGCAAGTTTTTACAGATGCAGTACTGCACCGATCAGCTGTTTGATTCAGTGTTGGACTGACCCGTCGTGACCTCGAAGCATCAAATAACATGTATTAATGACAATAATATAATGACTTTTATTGATTTAATTTAGAATGTTACACAAAACGTGCAAGAAAAGATCATTATTAGCTGCATTTTCTTACATTGCCATGGATTTTTAATGCTACTTTAATAATACAGTCGCTTAATTTTTGGTTATCTGGTATTAAGACACTGGCTTTTCACATTAAATACATTTAAAATGGCCAAATCTCTTACGTTATTATCAGGTATTATGTTGTTAGTATTCGCTGTGTCACTCTGCGGATGTTCTCCATGAATACGCAGCCTATCAGAAAATGTTAAAGGCTTTTATGGACAATATAGTAATGTCACTACACCAGCACTCCTCTGCTCACGTCATCTTCCATTGTTTATTGTTTTCACTCTCCTTGTGTTGGTAGTAGACACATAAATGCAGTCCCCCCATTGCACCATTGTAGCTTTTAATCATTTGTCTTCTACAGTGTCCTCTGTCCTGAGACATGTTTTCCACACACATTTTTCATGCTGGCGTGATGAAATGCACCACGTATTGCTCAGACATATCATTCTCAGTCTATTCCATGTGTTTTAAAATCATATATTTGTCCTTTTTTTTAATGCTCCTAAACTTGGATCTGCATGTCTGACTGAAAAATGAATAATATTTATCTTAATGTTACGGCTGATTGGCATCTCCCAAAAGTCCCACTGCAATTAATCACATAAATAACTTTGTATGAGTACAAATAAAGAAGTGTGTATTTACAGTATGTGTGTATAAATACACATTGTACCATTAAGTTTGAATAGTTCAATAAAAGTAAACGAAAAACGGCCAATAAGATAAAAACATTAAAAACTAGTTGTTGACGGCTGTGGATTAAACCATTGTGAGATTTAAGGGATCAATAATAGTGTGTTTAATAACTATAAAAGAAGGAATTGACCCCCGCTGCTGTGTTTTTCCATATCGTACAACATATTCACAGATGTACTTGTTAAATATGTGTTTGCCGTCACCCCCCGTCCACAAGGGGAAACTCTGCAGGAGGCGACGAGGTGACGATGACTTCCCCACAGGGTGAGATGCACTCTGCAGCACACAGGAGGGGGAGCTGGGGGGCTGGGGGGGTTTTGAAAAGGCCGAGGGACCACCGGGGGAGGCGGCGGACAGTCAGGTCATCACCTGAACTGACCTTGACCGAGGACTGGCTGTTTCTGTATCTCTCCGGCTCGTAACCATAGCAACAGCAGATAAGTAGGAGGTCCCGGTAATGCGGGGTTTCCACACATCTTCAAGTTGAAGTCAAAGGCCCACAACTGTCTGGAATCGTGAGGGCAGAGCCTGGATAAGCATTTACTGCCACTTGGCATTTATTGTAGTATTGATCGGTTGCATCGGTGTTGTTATTTAGCCATACTTCTAACGTTATCTTTGGTGATAGGTGGATGATAAATTCTCCAATGGCTTGTACTTTACTTTGACTTCTGCCGAGATCACCTTCACAATATGAAGTCGTTAGCATTCATCGATCTCTGTCTCAGGCCACAGTGTTGTTCTTTGTCCACATCTTCAATAAAACACTGAAGCTCAATCCTTGTTTACACAACAACGTTTTGAAAACGTTTACACAGAAATGGCAGAAACACTGAAAACGGTGTAGTTAGCACGTATTGCCACTAGGTGGTGCACATGTGCAGAGGAAACAAACCACTATAACATTAACAATGGGAGTGCACGGACGTTTCAAACTGTGGAGGCCGCCTTTGTGGCTGTTGCATGTGCAGTGGCAGCGTTTCAGCTTTCAGAAAGTTTTGTTTTCCCCATGTTTCCATGGAAACAGAGTCAGAGCGCTGTCAAAAATTACTGGACCACCGTTGTCATGTAAACACCCAAGACAAACGTTTTGCGTTTCACTTGCTGTGTAAACGGGAGGCCTCAGAAAGCTTCTCTCACCTCGTTGTCGGACTGAATCCCCACTCTGCTGTCGAGGCCGGAAACCTTTCCGTCTTGTTTTTGCCATTACAGACATGTTATACATTTGTGTCTATTAGTACGTCTTGATATTTTCCCCTCCAGCCAGGATGAATCGCAGCCATGCAAAACCTTCTTAGTATCTACTCACTTGGTGTATTTCTGCATGACTGGATCTTCTTTTCTTCCCCGAGCTTGTTAATACCTCCACCCTTGAGAAATTTCTAGCACAGTATGCATTAGGATCTCATTCACTCCCAAAATACGATTAGTAGGCAGTTCCGGTTGCTGAGTGTGTAATTACACTAGCTGCTGCCTTAGTAAATCACACGTTCATTTCACACAGATTGCAAGTGCACGTTGCATGAAAGGCACGGTGAGATAGCTGCGACACATTTCCCAGGTATGTAAACCAGGTCCCGGGTGACCTTGTTGTTCTGGATTATTTGTCTCGGCACCGTGACGCGTTTGTGCTTCGCCCATCTTCATGAACTGAGTGTAAAGGTCAGCGCTGTGTGGCTGTGGGCTGCCTCTGTTCTCCCTCTGCTGATGAGACCAATTCAAGGTTTTGTTTTGTTCGACACTTTACACCAGATGAATAGCGTGTAGCATGTACGGGAGAGAGCAACGGCCCTCGCTAACTAGCTCCCCTGCTGCTGCAACTGTTGGTGGAGCAATCAATAACGCATGCGAGGCTCTGCTCGGGGATTCATCAGCAGGACTGGATCCGTCTCTGACCAGTCGGGTGGCTTGGATGACTTTACCTGTTGCGTAAATTATCCAAACGTCCAGAGACAGGCGCGTCCGGCAGCGTGCGTGGGCTGGATGGACACGCCGGTGAATTCTTTCTGCCTCTCAGGACGGGGTGTCTGCTCTTCACTCGCAGCCACTTCCTATCCATTCTTGATTGCCGCCGCGCCTGTCAGTCTTCCCATTCGGAGGCAAATCGTCGCAGCCGTGTTATCCGTCCCGGAGACAGTTTGACTTGACAGGCCGGCTCGGAGAGGCTGCGGGGGAGGGGCCCGGCTGCCGCTCTGTCAGGTAAAGACTCGGGGAAAGTTTCACTACCCGATGGGTCTTGAGGGAAATTTCATCGTCCGGTGAAATTACGTCTATGTCCGATCTTTAGGAAGAACTGAAACGTCCTGCTCTTCCACGAACAATTTCCTAGATAAGGTGCCGTCTGCGTTCTGCTGGGAGCCGTCGGATTCAAACTCCGCTTGACGTCACTTACTCAGCCTGTTGTCCTCCACAAAACTCTTCTGGAGTTAACCGACCGCGGTTCATGAATTCTTCCATAAATGGTCTTCAGAGAAGTCGACGTTAAAGAATTGATTCTCCTTAGTCCTGAAGTTTAAAAATCGAGCTTGTCGAAGGGTTCTTTTTTTTCTTTTTTGCTTCATCAGGATTTTCTTTTAAGAACAATTATATTGGTTATTTAGACAAACAAATAAAGAAAATAAAAAAATGTTACCAAAACAAAAAGTGGTGAAAAATTGGTAAAAATCTGTAATTAAATCCGGATCACCTCCAAAATGTAATGGAATCTTCGGTGGCCTAATATCCTAATGAATTTAGAATTTTCAATCCGTCCAGTAGTTTTTAGGTATTCTTGCTAACACACAGACGACCAAACATACACTGGTGATTGTATTACATCCTTGGTGGACAAAATAAGTAGATAAATAGACCAGAAGCAGGGAGGTCACTTCTTCACACGGAGCACAAATTTGGTCAAATGCAGTCAGATCGAATCCGTTTTAAATACTCAGTCTATGTTTGTCCAGCTTCTGTAAACATTTTATTTTTC
Organism: Parablennius parvicornis; assembly: GCA_900302745.1. Lineage (NCBI taxonomy): Eukaryota > Metazoa > Chordata > Actinopteri > Blenniiformes > Blenniidae > Parablennius > Parablennius parvicornis. Next base: position 7,205 of record OMNM01021048.1, on the reverse strand, counting down.
TACCTTGAGGGAAAAGGATATTTGTTCCATAACATAAATCTTGTACACGGTGTCAGTCTGTTCATTGATGGTGGGCGGTTCTATTTTCAGCCACTTCCTTGTAATGGACTTTTGTTATTATTGTTGTTCCATGAGTCTTTGCACCAAAGAGTGAAGATTTCTCAATAAGGACGAATGACATTCATATATTTTTCAATCATTCCTCACGGAGAACCGTCAGAGGGTCGGATTTCTCCCGAATGTATAGGAGATGAGCTGTTGTCCAGAAGGTTCTGGGGAAACGTGCCGGCTTCGTGTGGATTACAGCTGCATCAGCCAATTATGCCGGCAGCAAACGTGACCTTTGCGTGTATACGTCGTGACCTCTAGGAGATGTGAGACTGCCTGGGAACTCGACGCTGTCCACTTGGGCTCTTGAAATGAACATATTTAGTTGTTTGTGTGTGAGGATGTGGATTAATCAGCTGGTTCTACTGATGGGTAGAGCTTGTATATTCCTTTATGGCTCCACTTTTCTCTAGAAAATACGTGAATGTTTGTGATATCGTGTGTCATGTGACATGCAGCTGCATCCGTTAATCATGCAGGCAGCACATGTGACCTTTGTGTATGTGTGATATGAGCAACTCGGCAACAACAGGGACTTCCTGCCCCATGGCGTTGCAGAGAGTGCAGAGGGTTAGTCTTTATTATCATGGAACTCTGCTGGATTCACCCACTGCGGCGTTGAGTTTGAAGCCGTCTGTTGGTCTGCCAGCGGTAAAAGCGGCGCGTGCAACTTCTATAGCAAAAGTATGTGGTGTTTTCCCCTCAACCAGACAGGACGAGATTTCTTTTCAAATATCATGAATGTTTCTCAATGTCTCGTGAGCTCAGGAAAAGGACATGTTGAATCACACACACACACACACGCATGTAGCCTCGGCCCAGACAGCGTGCTCAGTACACTTACAATCTGTCTATCACCGCCCACTCCCACACACACATGTAGTGTTGCAGTGTTGCCATTTCTCATTCCCTTTATATCTCTCTGTTCTCTCTTTTCAGCTTCCAGGAGCAGGGTGCGGGGAGTCATTTGCTAATTGGTTTTGCAGAGGAAACGTATTCGCTCGCCTCTTTCTCCTCAATACCCCAGGGCTCTCTTCCTCTTAGATGATTCCCCTGTCTGCCGCTCCTGCCAACTCAGCCGAGCACTCGCGCAGGCTTGTTATTCTTCGGCGCAGTGTAAATCTGCCGAAGCTGCAGGGGCTTCAGAAAACACTTCCCCCAGACCTGGAATCCATAAAGCGTTAAAGGGAGGGGGAAGGCTGTTGCCTTTCACTTGTCTTATAGAGGGAGTAAATTATATTACGTGGACCAAACTTTGGCCAGGAAAAAAAGCCTCCACGGATAAATCTGAGGCCACAAACATGTAGATGACTCGGGGCGGACAATCGCCAATCTGCAGCGATTTGCTGAGGATCTCAAGTTTGACTTTTTAATTAATTAGCAATGCGGTCTTGTAGCAGGTACGAGCATCTGCAGAGAGAAAATAAAAGTGAGATGAGACGCCCCCAGCGAGAACAGAGAGTTTATATTTACGCATGACACCACATCAATCTGTTTTTTAATTAGAAAAAAAAAACAGGATTTGAAATGAAAAACAGTGAATTATTTTATCCAGATAGACCTCTAACTTCCTCTGTGTTGTGTCGGCAGTCTTTTAGTTGAAAAAGGGAAAAGAAGGAATCTTAATTTTGGGAATGTTCATGTCATATATTGAGTGTTTGAGTAGTGTGACATTTGGATTGTATCATTATTGTGACAATATTGCTAATTTTCCATCCACCCGTTTACATGGCAACGGTGCTCACAGCCACTGAAAACACCACTTTTTGAAAATGCTTCGTCTCTGTGGAAACGAGGAAGAATGCAACTCTTCTGAAAAGCTGCTATAGCACATGCTGTAGTGAATAGTTCTTCTGCACATGCTCAGTAGAGGGACAATAACAATGTTTTCTCCAGAGTGTAGTTGGTACTTTTATTTTGACGGGCACAGTCATATCAATCCGACTTGTTTGTCTGTTGCGTTTCTACCGCTTCCATGGAAAGGGACATTGTTTTCAAATGTCGTTAATTATGTAGATAATTAACTTTGATCGTGCAAATGAACCAGCTAATCCGTGCCGCACATTTCAATACCAGTGAGTTTCTGGAAGAAAGCCAGAGTTTGGATACACGTGCTAAAAGCCAGCAGCCTCACTAGTTTTGCCTCGGGTTATAATCACCTCGTTCCATTCAGCCAGTTACATCCCAGCTTCTTTTATTACACATCACGTATGAGCTGCTGACGTTTACCAAGCCACCGTCTGTGTTTGTGGCTGAAGCCGAGAAGCTTCAGGTGCTTTTGGTCGCTCCTGCACAGACTGTCATTAGATTTGCGATCGGCCCCACGGGGACCCAAACATCTCAAATCTCATCTTCAGATTTGAGCCTCCTGGCATGGCGAGTGTACACGGCGCCAGAGGCCGACAACCCTGCCTGTCGGATGTGCGCCTGTAGTCGAGGAGATATTTGAGAGTGCATTTGAAGTCCGGTCGTGTCGGGTTTTGCTTGTGCTACAGTCCTGAAGGGACGACTCCACTGTAAAGCTTCGACAGACCTGCACCGAGGACGTGGCGGTGATTTTAATTCACCCCGTGTGTGGTTCAGTCCGCTCATTGAGATTCAGTGCAGGTGCATAGAGTACATGCTGGACGACAGCCAATCACAGCATTTACATTACATGAAGTCTTGAGCTTGTGAATTCAAGGAAGGAGATACAGAAGCACTGCTGCTGATGGCGGCTTCTGCTTCCACTAGTTCAGAAGTGCGACGTTCCGGCGGCTTCCACAACCTTCACATTTAGCCGCGTTAACGCGCTGCGTGTTCTGTGAATATGTCTGCAGCTTCCGCAAGCTGTTCTCTCCAACGTGTACGAAGGAAAACAAACCACAGATGGGCACATCTGCTCTGGGGTACTTAGGAGCTCGCGGAGGGGGGAAAGAAAAAGTGCGGGAAGTCGTGAAAACTTCAACGATGCGTCGCGTGCGTGCGGAGGAAATGGAAAATGGTGTTCTCTCTATTTCAGATCGCCTTCAGCCACGCCTGGAGCGCTTCTTCGAGCAACGCCTGGAAAGTGAGCGTGCGGGCTCTCAGGTGTTAATTAGAACATTGTGGGTCAATTAGTGAAGTGAGTGACCAACCGTTCATTGAATAAATCAAAGAGACACGCCGACTCGTCAGTCCATCAATCATTCCATCAGCACAGCCAATTATTTCTCCACACTGGGAAAGTATCTCCAGTCGAGGTGAAACATGCTTATTGGGGGGGTCTGTGTGGGA
>OMNM01021046.1:1815-14756 GCA_900302745.1 Parablennius parvicornis | reverse complement strand
AAAAAAAAAAAAACTAAAACAAAATCCCATCCAGTAAAGCTACAGCAAGCAGAGAGTAATCAGCTTGCAAACAACCAGCAAGAAGCCCGACATCCCTCCACAGCCAAGGGTGACAGCATCATTAATTCTATTAACCTTATTAGTATTCCATCCTCATCGCTCCACTGGGTCAATACACACCTCCATCACACTGCAAAGCTCCTGCTTTTCCTCCATATGCAAAGGGAGAGGGATAATGGAGGGTTTGGGGATGGATGGATAAATAGGAGTTCTGACACTGGCACTTCCCCCTTCGCGGGGTGATGAAGAGTCAATCCCGTCGGACCGTCACTGTGTACGGGCGTTCAGTGCACATGGCACGAGTTGGCAACAGGTCACATTTGTTGAGATCTTTGCTATTTAAGGTGAAAAGTGTTTATTTTCAACAGACACACGTGTCCAAGCATCACTTGTTCGGATACAATGTGTCGAGTAGTGAAGTAATCCAACAACGACACAGATGAGGATATTACAACAACTTATACCAGTTCCATTGTATATGACAGATTGATAAATCCAAAGATATCGTTTAAAGCAATGCTTTCATTTTCAAAAGTAATCATACACAGCAATAAAATGTGCCATAGTTTGAGTGCGGCTTTTTCTCATTCACTAACAGTTCAAATGAGTATGTGTAAGAAATGCCGGTGCAAACAAAATTAGCACCGGCATTTGTTTAAAGACTTTTAAGAAGTTTTGAAAAATAATGACATCCGCATGTTCTATTGTCAATCATGGCCCTAATTAACTATGATCCTGCATAAGGTGTGCTACATTCTATGCTTATTTGCACACTTTGGAGGTGGCTTACTACAAAACTGGGACATTCAGTTGAACTTTACATGAATTTGACTGCATACAGGAAAATTATCTGCTAGACGCTGTATGAAATAATTTGCTTGCAGTCACAATTGATTGATTGAACTGAGAGCAAGGAGGAAGTTGGATGTGTTGGTGCAAAAGTTTTGGGTGGTAGGAAATACATTAGTTATAACCCTCCCAGTTGTTGTTTTTTTTTGTTTGTTTTTTTGCACAATATGGCATACAAATGTTAAATCAAACGGTTTAAACAGTTTGTCTTATTTTGCACATCTCTCAGAGGGAATCCTCAGTGCGTTCCGTTAGTAGATCGTCTTCTACGCGTTTATACGTGTTTCGCGCAAAGTTGCTATATGCGCAAAGCTTTACTTAATCAGGCCTGTGGTTATTTGGCTTTTCTAGCTGGTTTATGCAGGAGCAAAGCATTGGAGATGAAGTGAGTTGAAGATGACAGCCTAAAGACAGTCCTCTCCTCCCATCTTGTTCTCCTCTCCTCCCTATCCGCCTCCAGCTCAGGGTTGGTGAGCGAAGTTGCCAACAGACACGAGCGTACCAAAAATGTAGGACAGCGCCATTAGGGCATTAGTGCCGGTCAGCAGCCAGCCAGTTTATGTGTGAGCGGGGAAGAAATTGGGGATGTGCAATAACACCCTAGGGGAGGAGACACAATCCGATACTGCGTTTGATTGGTGCATATTCTAAGGATCTCAAAATTAGACAGCGAGATACTAGGCTCCTCCACCTTATCAGCCTTCTGTACCTCAGGATGTGTCAGCACGTATCTGTCAAATACTTGAAAGTGGGGATGAGTTTGACTGCACATTTATACAATCATGTATGCATAAATAATCTTTTTTTTTCAATCTTGAAGGAAATGTAACTGAGAGGAATTAGACCAACAACCCCCACATCCCATATTCGTTTCTGCACAGATAGCACTGCTACTCCACTCGCATACATGCGCCACTCTATCTTATAGCCTTGAGCTAGAGTGAGAGCGAAAGTATAAAGGGTTGTGACAGCTCTCCCTCTCTCCCGCAGACTGTATACAGTACATCTACAACGCTAAGAGGGCTATCTCCACTATGTCTGGAGCTGAGCGAGCATGATCTTTCCCGCTGTCTGGCCTGACCGATTCATGCCCATATTACCTGAGGGATTAGCTATTTCCTCTGTATAAATCCACTTTTGTGAGGTAATGTCTAGCATTAGCAGCGGGGGCCGTAGAGGGTTTTTGTTACACTTAAAATCTTCTGCCAAAAAGCATGCAAGACTAGCGTGAAATCCAAAAAGGAGTCATGCAGTAGTATACTGTCATTTTCTTTTATTCTTGCTCTATCAAGACTCAGCCAGATTGAGGATGAGATCATTTTCAGAGAGAGGGTTTATCTACTTTCATGCATTTACGGTTTTAAATTGAAATTTCAAAGCAGAATGTAATTGATACCTTGATTTAAATTTGCCATTGAAGTGTGGGCTAAACTGGCACATCAGGTACACTGTCCTTTTTTGTCTTCTCTACACCAGAGAAACTAAGCTGGAAGACCCACATCAAACAATATCCTTTATCCTTTTTTTCTTTCTTTCTGTTTTTCATGAGTTGACCACAGACTCCGGCCAGACGGCTCCATGTTTGGCTACCTCGGTGCAGATCCCCCTATAACTCTCTGGCTTCCTGTTATCCCACAACTGGACATTCTGTCTCTCTGGAAAAATACTACTTTTCTTCTCCCCTTTTCTCGCCAAGTCTTTCCTTCCTTGTTCTTTACTGTAAAAACCACATAAATGTTTGGGTCAACACTAACGCAGTGACTTGTTTTTCCAGGGTGGTGGGGGGAGGAGCGGAGGTCTTGTGGGAAAGATTCATAGCACAATGATATAATGCGTCTACATTTCTCTCCCCCCCTTCTGACCACTGTTGCTCTTTCTTTGTTCCTCTAAAACAAGAGGCTAAATAACTGTGTCCATATGTGGGAAGTAAGAGAAACAACAGGAGGAGGGTGGAGGGGGAGGAGAAGAAGGAGGAGGAGGATGGGAATGGGGTGTTTGGTTGGTTAACGGTTTTTAGCACACCCAGGGAGACTTTTTCTGTGTCTTGGATAGTACTGAGAGACAGACAGTGGATACCCCCTTGAGACAGACATAGAGAAGTCCACCTCTTCATAGTGATGGTGTAAAAGTAAAGCTCAGAGTGCATTCAGTAAGGAGCCACAAGGAAAACTCTTAATTTACTGTCCCTCCACTGGTGGAGCACAAGAGACTCATCACACTGTTGAGGTACAACAGACAGGCTAAAATAAACTGTGTGTAGATCTGCTTTAACTACATTTCCATCTGTACCTGATGAAGTAAGAAAAACAATCCAGGTTCTGTTTCCAACAGCTGAAACTTTTCCACAATGTCTGTGAACTTTTTTTCTAAGGTTTCAGATTTGAAGACATAAACAGTGAAGAGCTGGTAACCCTCATTATTTTACACAACAAAAGGAAAAGATTTATTAGATCGCATTTTGCCCAGAGAGAATCATTTGTATGTATGGAAAGTGCTGGGTGTTAATGCAGAGCCGCAGATGTCATATGTTCTTTCATGCAGGTGTAAATCCACCAGTGACGGGGGAGTTGCTTGGGGTCAAAGGTCACTAAATCCTTTTATAAGCTATCTCATGTGAAAAAGGAATGGGGTATATGGGTGGGGAGGGTCAAGAGAAAACATAAACGGGGCAGCTGAGGTATCATGAACTATTTGCCGGTGGATATAAAGTTAATCCGTCAGATTTAGCCAACAGTGTGTCTTTAACCAGATTACCTCACAATAATCGGCTGAACATCACAGCAAAGATTTCAATGTGGTGTCTAGCCATAATAGTTTCATGACATCAACCAATCCTAAGATTCCCTATAAATTACAGTGTCTAATCTAGTATATGTACATAAGTCCCAGACATCAGCAAAGCCAGGATCACCTACTGTAATCCTCTGGGTGCAGCACAATAGGCAATCATAATCTCAATTCCTTACAAAGGCATGGAGCTGGTGCAGAGCAGATGACAAGTATGTGTGTGAGCTTGTGTGTGCATCCAAGTGCGCGTGTGCGCTAACGTTCATACATGCATAAATGGTTTTGAGTCTCTTGGGTGTCTCCTGGTCTGTGCCCCTCCACTGAACACATGTGAGGGCTGAGGCTGAGGGGTGGTGAGGCCAGACGACAGTAGGGGGGAGTTCAGGGATGGGTGTGAGGAATGCAGAGTCCTGGGGGCAATGACAGGGAAGGACTGGGGTGAACAGACAGGCAGTGATATGGAAAGACAGGAACCCCCCCCTACACACACACACAAACACACACACACACTCACGCACCCTGAGCCATATGACCCCCCTCATACACCTCATCCTTCTGCCTCACACTTTCCATTTATTTATTCTTTCTTCCTCCTGATGCTTGGGTAGTAATGCCAGCCACAAGGCAAATGACTATAAATGGTGCAGTCTTTTGCCATCTGAGGATGTGTGTGTGAGTGTGTTTGACTGAGTGTACCTGAACATGTCTATTCTTTCTGTGTGTATGTTTAAGGGATCCAAAGTTTGTGTACACAAACTGTAGTCGGCAGACGCTCCGAGGCTGAAGCACAACTGGAAGAGGAGGGAACACAGCTTGAGGAGGGTGGGAAAAACGGTCACACATGAGTGGCTGCGTGAAGGCTCGCCGTACGTACTTCCTGTGAGGGATAGCTCTGGAGAGAGGCCCTCCATAATTCAATAACAATAATCCCCAATGAAGGCCCAATAAAATAGGCTGCTGTGGGGTGGAACTAACTGGCCACACACCTCCTCCTCCTCCAAACCTCAAAAACCATCCGTCCATCACTGATTGGGTGGAGAGACCAGGATGGTAAAAGGGGGTAGCGTGGTGGGGGTCTTCTGGGGAACGGGCCCAGCTGACGTGCCGCCTGCAGCCAGACAGACAGAGCTCTGGTCTACCCCTCCCTCCTCTCCAACATAAAACTACCCTCCCCTGTGTCGATCTCACCCAGCTCACCTCAACACCCCCCACACAGAGGAGACAGCAGAGAAGTGCAGCTGCCTCTGATAGTTCCCTGGATGACTGAGTGGCCATGACCACTGGCTTGCCCTGTAACCCTCCCACACACACACACACACACACACACACACACACACACACAAAACCACACATACAGACAACTGACACCTGAACAGACTGCAGATGAATAAGTGTGTCTCAGTAGGGGGTCAACTATCGATCATACCCTGGTCAAATCAATCACGTGCCTTTTAATGAGGCGAGACGGCTGATTGACCTCTGGAATCCATAACATTAGTATTTATGACTTCAATTTTCCAAACATCCTCAACCCTTCTCCTTAGAGACAAATACATTGGTGAGAGGGAAAGAATACATTTAAACTATGCTTTGCATTATTATAAGGTCACAAAATGCATTTGCATGGTTAAACGCTGGCACGCAGCAGTGCGTACGCACACAGTGTGTTTCCTTGCATGAAGCCTGTCTGTGTCTGTGAATGTTGATGACTTCATCCAGAGCTGATTGTGGTTTATGCTTGCCTTAAGATAATTGGAGCTCCTTTGCTATGTGATGCACTGTATTGTTTGGTTATCCATTTGGTTGCTCAGTCAACCAGTGTCTGGGCAAGCCCTGCAGAGTTACTCGACTATCACGGCACAAACAATACAGTTGCCGGCTTTGATGGGATCAAATTGTTTCTAATGCCTAATGAGGCCCCGAGATGTAATAGTGTGGAGTACAAACAGAAACTAAGGTAAAAGAATGTGCTAATTATAGTTAATTAAAGCATTGGACTCCTACATTTGTGTTTTCTCTTTGATCTTTTAAATAAAACTAATTTGTTATTTCATGCACAGTGTGCGTGGGACAACAAGTTACCTAGAATCAAAATATAAGAGAAAGAATGAGATCTAAACATAACTCTGATATCCACAATGGGATTTCTTTAATACTGTATTTGTAATTTGTAGATATAAGGGTTTAAAACAGAAGGAAACAATATTATGTAATATGAAACTTTCTCACAAGCATTTAGCTATTACCAGTAACAAAAACAGCTGCCTTTAATAAAATATCAAGAACCTTGGTATTTTCTTCTGACAGGCTGTCTCAGTCGGTCATCAGAGGAAATGGAAAATGGAAAAAAGTCATGTGATGAAACAAAAACTACAGATACAGTCCCTATGGGCACATTGACTGCTATGCTATATGTACCCAACCGTATATTCTTATTATATATGGTTGCATGTGTGTTTGCACTATGTCGATATACATCTGCATGTACATAGTATGTGTGTATGTGTGTACACGCAGTGCGAGCCTTTGTTAACGTGTGTGTCAGTGGAGTAGTGCCTGCTGACAGATGAGAGCCATGCTGAGGGAGGTCTCCGAAAGGCCTGACAGATCTGTGACAGAGTGTGCCTGAGGAGCGAGGCCTCCATGTTAATCCACTCTCATACATGTTAACTACACTTGGATAGTCCCATGCTGAGCTGCCGTAAAACAGCCTGGTACGGTTCGTCACGGGCCCCCGAACATTCGAGAGAGCCCAAAAAACAAGTCCGCTTGGAGCCAAAACAGACCTCTTTATCACATAATGCCACAAAAATTTCCCAAACACAGACATGTATAAAACCCCAGCAAAACACTTCAGGCCCACAGTCACTTCTCAGACACTTGTGGAAGTCAAAGCAAAGGCTGTCATTAAGCAAGCAGCCTTAAAATGCAGGCAGATGTAGGGCTAACAAAGCATTAGAAGAAAAAGGAAGAGAGCTGTCTGTGTTAACAGCTTGTTTTACTAATGGAGAGACCATAAGTTAATGCTATATGGAAAAAAAAAAAAAAAACAACAACTTTTTGTTTGGACTTGAGAGATTGTAAAAAAAGAGGTCTACTCTTTTGGTCCGCGTTGATCCAAAGATTCAGACCAGTTAAAGTAAAATAGAGTTGCTTTGAGCAAAGAGAGCAATAGGGGATCTCTGTGATTGGCCACAGCTGGCATTTTTGCTTGCTGAGGAAACTTCCTCTCATGTTGGTTTTAGCAGAGAATAGAGTGGATATTTAGGCACTGGCAAAACGGACACCTCATTTGGCCCTAAATGCGACTTTATTTAAACATAGCCCTGTGCCAGAAGTTAAGGATAAGCCAAAATGTCTTCATTGAGCAGGTCACTTAGAAGGGATGTAGTCTGCTTCATTACCCCTGTGTTGCTTCATGAGTATTGAGTACAAGAGAGTCACTGTAAGTATTAAAACAAGACTTCCAGTACATGAGATTTTAAAGCACTGCGGTTGATGCTTTCAGCGATTCTCAAGTCTGAACGAGAGCACACTGGACTGCTGTTGGCATGGAAAGAAAAGGAAGGTGTGTTTACTTTGAGGAGCTGAGTATGTGCTGTCTAATCCACTTCTTGTGGGAACCTGTAATGCTGTCTGATACCTGTTAAGAGCGCAGACACACAGAAGCCTCTGCGCTTGGCCCGAGGTCATTCCTCCAAATGGCTCTTGCAAGAAACACTACAATAACTCATTATGAGTCACAGGCAGTCTATCGTAGAACCCACTACATTATCGCTGTGAACACAGGATATGGTTGCCCCGGATAAGCAACCCCCAGTACACAAGCACGCATGTACACACTGTCAATTAATGAAAGAAAGAGAAGGCAAATTCAGATGGTGGGAAGAACACGCCTGGGGCTGTTTGTTGTCAAGCAGGGAGTGCTGACCAACTCTACAGCCACTAGATAATGACTGAACACAACAGACGCAATACTATAAACTAGAGGGCATAGCACAGATGCCTTTGCAATGAAAGACACTTTTTGTAAGCTTTCAGAGCGGTTTGGAAATGTACTTCTGTGTGCTGCATTTTAACTCAACCTCATCTTGCTGTAGTTTTTGGCTTCAAGTCCCTGCAGACCTTATCATTAAGAAAACACCAGCAGAACAAAAGCCTTGGGATGTGTCTCTGCTTGGGGCATTCCAACAGCCTGACCAAAAAAAAAAAAAAAAAATACATGTTAGTCTCCGTGTCAGTTATTTATTTTTTTGTAAGCATGTGTGTCTGTAAAGCCACTGTATGAGCATGCCTACTAAACAAACTCACCTTAAAGAGCTCGTGCTCATGTCAGTCATCAGGAGGACAAGCTGAGTGCAGCTCGAAATGTAAAGAGGATCTGGTTTGCAGGTCGAATGTTTATGTTTTAATTACATCTTTGCTATTTGCATATCATTTCACTCCCATTACTTCTGAGTCGTTCTCCGTCAATCCCACAATCCCTAATGAAGAGTATGAAATGTCAGGCAGCTAGAGAGGAGAGCAAGGATTATATTGAGCCTATCCCACATCACCATCACAACAACCCTCCAATCAAGCAAAGAAGTGGCATAATGAAGACGCGAGTTTGTGTTTCAGTGCGCACAAAAGTGTGTGTGTGTGTTTGTGTGTGTGCGTGTGCGTGCCTATGAGTGTGAGTGTGAATGCAAATTCATGTTTATGTATTTAGAAGAAATGAAAGGCAGATTTCAGAAGCCTGCAAACGGAACAATAGGGCCAATCAGTCTGCCAGATCAGGCGAGATTAAAAGATGAGCTCACTGTAGGTGAGTCTGTAGCAGCGATATTCGCTAAGAGTACAATGAGATGCAATCATATAAAGATTTGACACTATCATCCATTGTCTTCTTCAGACACAGACTGAGTGAACCCCCTCGTGCTAAAACGGCAGAAAGACAGAGGGAACAAGGAGCCATTTTCCAAAACAATCCGAGTGCTCAATTTTGATAGCCTTCAAAAGCATGAGCAGAATAACAACTGGCAGTGTAAAACAGTGCTATTCTCATTACCCTCTGTGGAGTGAATAGAGAGAAAGACTGTGAAGCAGGCTAATGAGCTAGTTAAGGTGGCAGTAAATGTCATCTCTCCTCTGGCAAGCCCCAGGCTGCAGTACTGCTACAGGCCATTACCTGGACAGAGATGCTTAAAGCTTACATCAGCACTTACTGTACTGCTGAGAATTCACAAGTATACACATACAGGTGTGAAGAGCAGAAAGAAAAGGAAGAGGGACACAACAATATATGCACACTCACACCACAACCCTAGGATATAAACGTGTAACATTAAAAGCTTGGGATCATGTTGGGAGAAAACTACATGAGATAAGGAGACGTAGTCTTCAGTCATTTTTAATCTTCTTTCCATTGACAGAAACTGTAATGTGTAAAGAGCTTTTCTGGCTGCTTTCCACTCAGGTGTTGACTGTGGTCTGCTGGCTTGTTAACTGCATGGCCAGTTGGTTTGACCTTTAGTAATTCATTCTCAAACCCATCTCGAAGGATTGGACTTCCAAATTGGATCACTCTGAGTTTACTGTGGAGTGAAAGAGGACAAAGCCTGAAGGTGTTCCAAGTTTTGACGCGACTACAGAGTGGATATCTGAGCAAGTCCACAAATTATGAATGAGTAAAGTTTTGAAAGTATGTCAACAACATACAGGTTCATACAGTTTGTATGGGACACAGTTTGAATTCAAGGACACTCTTCTAGCAATGTGACAGACTGGAATTGGTCAGGACGCACACTATGCTTCACCCAACGTTAGCTGGGATTGGATGGACAGAAGCATGGATCCAATGCCTGCTACAGATATATGTAAAAACAATAATCTATTTTTCACTATAACTAATATTTAACCTGGCTTTGAATGTCAATAATTTCAATTTGGCTGGTCCTCAAAAGATCTTTGAAATAAGTCTACAAATTATACCCCCAAAGGTAAATATTGGTAAATTTAGAGAGACAACTTACTTTTACATCACTGCCTAATATATGTATATGCTACAAGTTCACACATCACATTCACAAGTGCAAAGTAGTATTTGGGTGTGAGCCTTGAAGAGTAAATGTGTAGGGGAATAATTGAATGAATCACACTAGATCAATAAAAATTAACTTTATTGATATAGCACTATTTTATAGCGAAGATACAAAATGCCTTCCAGAACAAAAATATTGATGTTAAAAATATAATTGAATTAAATTAATGAAGAAAGAAGTAAAGATCATTACAGGACATCAAAACATATTTCATAATATAATAGGAATGTCTGATTTGCTGTCACATCATGGATAGTGTAGATTCAGCTAATATTTGTATTCTAAATACCTTGAAACAAACTCTAACCTGTAGTTACCCAAAGTGAGCCACCTGTTAGCTTACAAAATTACCTCACAGTTTGACAATGGTCATTGGTTCCTCTAAAAAAGCAATACAGCTGTTGGTAAAACCCAACACTCACCATTTAATCCCAGCCTGCTCAGTTTCAGAGATTTGACCTTAAAACCGAGAATTTCAGGTGTGTACAGACTTCCAGAGGCAAACGCTTGGCAAATGTCATCTGGTTCTGTGACAGCGTGGGAGTCATAATACGGCTACGAATGGAGTGGCGTTTAAAATAAAAAAGTGAATGATTCACCTCCTGTAAACACACGTACCTACTAGATAAGTAAACAAATTTCTTCCACTTATAAGATCATTTGAGGCACATTTAACCAAACAGATAGCACCTCCTACAACAATACCTTCACTTTCCTTTTCGGGTAAGATGAGTGCTTAGATATAAATGCAAGCTGTAAAAATAAATCCTTGTGGGTTTAAAATGTGCCAACACTGTCAGTGTGTCAAGTGTCATATTTATTTTACCCTGCTGATGTTTCAGATCAAACTCACACCTTACTAGGATGAGACCAAGAGCTGTGCTTGTGGTCTCTTGAACAAGTTATAAAAGGAAAATGGATGCTCGTTCTCTCCTCACCTTGACTGGAACATTACCTTACAGAAAGGTTCTCGTTTGAACAAAGATGTTGGGAAGCTCTGTACTAAAAGCATAAATGCACACACTCACTAGCACAATTTGCATACTTGTGACACCTTGAACCCAAATGGACGACAAATCCGGCTCTAATAAAATAAATGTGAGCCCTCTCGCACTCTCTCCCATCTCTGAGGTCTTCAAACAAATAAATAATCTTTGGTTTCATATAAAGCCCTGAGCTGTTCGGGATTTAAATACACTCTGCTTCCCCATTGCTTTCAATGCACCTCTGGATTCAGTGTATGGAGTCGAGCTGCTACCCATATGGTTCCCACTGGATTAGCCTAAGAAGCCTGGCTTCACAATAGTGAGGCCCGAGGAACCATTAAAAACCTATTAATTGTGAAGTCTGAAGCTCCTTATGGCAATGATATGCTAATATTTCTTAGTACTGGAGACAGACTGAAGAATAAGAGTCAGTCAGACGCAATAGAAGAGAGAGACCGAGTAAAGAGGAGGAGACAGACGACAGTAAAAATATGAAATTGGTGGAAAGAGTCCTGGCACCCTGTTGCAAGTTGCCGGAGCCCGCTAACATTTGCCGCATACACACAAATGCACACAAGCACTGGGTGAGAGGGATTCAGAGAGAATAAAGAGCAGAGGACAGAAGAACAGGAGGCAGCAGAAGACAAAGAGGTCAGTGTTGTGGAAAACATGGAGTCTGACATTAAGGTGATGCAGTTCAACTTGCACGCTGCAGTGCAAGAAATGCACGTTTGAGATATCTACATGCACATAGAGGAGACTATTTTACAAACACACAGCAGAGGACAGATGGGTAGAGGAAACAAGTCGACATAAAAAGGTAGGAAATCCTAAAAATTAAAGCAATATAGTACCAAAATCTGCCATCTGCGTTCGTTTTATCTTTGAAAATAGTGAAAGCAATTTATTGCATTTTTATTTTTTTTAATTTATCTATTTATTTTTTGTGGCCAGGTGGCGTGATGTGGAGGAATTCTGCTTATCTCTGTAATATTACACAATTTTGCAGAGGGGGTTGATGGATGGGTGGAAACTTAGAAAGGCTAAGTCCCCACCAAGCAGATTAGCGAGAGCCAGCCATGGGACCCAAACACAGATTTAGGATGCATTGCCCAACAAGATTGAGGCTTTCCACTGGCAATTACTTGCAGTGTACATTTCAATGCAAACCCATAATGCGACTGATGCTGCTCTGGCTCTGAACAGAACTTGAGTTAATCTGAGAATTGCCACTGTACTAGAAACGTCTCGCTCCAACTGAACAGAACTGCTGTGTGCAGCGGCTGGAGCTGCTCCTCTTTGTTGTTTACATTCGACACTCCTCTGATTTCCTCTAAACAGAGAAGCGAGCAGCACTACTTGTTACTCACTTGATGAAAAGCCCCTCGTATATAATGTGGTTGTCATTATTTAACTGTTTATTAAATATGTCACTATTTAACACATCAATTCAATTCAATTCAATTCAAATCAATTCAATTCAACTTTATTTATATAGCACCAAATACAACACAGTAAATGAGAGAGGAGTCAAAACATTGGCATTGTCAACTGATGCCACCGCAAAAGAAGAAGCAGCACAAGAGACCAAAGGCCATGTGTCGTCCTTCTATAGCTTCCTAATGTGTGCTTAGGATGCTGATGAAGGGAAATCAGACTGGACTTTTCATTCCCTGGATGGGCCCTTGGGAGCCAGGTGTCTCTCTTTAATGGAGGCATGTGGAGACTAACGTAGGTTAATGAGCTACACAGGCCCCAGAGGACATGAGCATTATAGGCTATATGAGATCCTCTCTCATCCCCACATCCCTCCATTTGTGTCAGACCCTGAGAGAGAGAGAGAGAGAGCTGAGGAACAAAGAGAAAACTGTGGCGGAATGAAAGTGGAGATGCAAGTGAGACCAAGAGGAAACAGATCGGAGGACTTGTGCCAGAGACTGAGCCAGGTCTGCCAGCCTTTTAAAACAATTAATGGCTGGATGAGATTCACTCTAAAGGTTCCACTGCCAAGCGAGGCCCAAATGTGGCAGTAAAGGGAAGGCTTAGTGAGAGCCGGCCTAATCAGAAACAGGCTCTCTACGACAACAAACCAAACCACACACACACCCACACACACACACACACACACACACACACACACACACACACATACACAGGAAAGTCGACACTTTACATA
>OMNM01021028.1:7115-20123 GCA_900302745.1 Parablennius parvicornis | reverse complement strand
TCACCACAAATTCTTGGATAATTTTGGTCACTTTTCACCCTTGGCAGACTGGTGCTGTACAAATGATAGAGACAGAGCAGGCCTTGCAGCTGTGCTCCTGAGACCTCAGCCACCCCCCCTCCAGCTGGGTACACACACACACACACACACACACACACACACACACACACACACACACACACACACACACACACACACACACACACACACACACACACACACGCACACACACACAGATGCACACACGCGGGGTTACAACTAGTATTAATTACAACTGCATAACTAATCTTAACCTTTAATTACATGTATCCACTACCAAGAACCAAGAACAATGCAATATATATATATATAACACTGGAGTAATTACCTTTGCCAACGAAAGTTCAGAGACCAACGGAAGTTGGGTGACCAAAGGCGTTGGCAGAGAAGGTTATGTTTTCATTGACGTGTATTTATTTATTGGTTTGTATGTATGTATTTTACCAACATTTTTGCAAAAACTAGGTACCCAAATTGCATGAAATCCTCAGTGATAATTTGTCATTATCCAAGGACCAAGCCATTAGATTTTGGAATGTTAACGCCCAACCACTTCTGAATAATTCCCAAAACACAGTGAAGAAATTTCCCATACAAAGCAGATGAGAGAGGCGGCTCATGGAGGAGATCTGAGGAGATCAACGTCTGTTTCCATGGAGACACTCCCAGCTCAGTGTTCCACACAGTGGTAGCTGCTGACAGTAGCTACCTTATCTGCCTAGTTAGCATCTATATGAGCTAACGGCTATCATGCTAGTGATGCTAACTCGGTTCCGCAAACAAATGTGACATTGGCGAAGGTCTGGGCTCTACCGAGTGTAGTTCTACTTTCCACTGTCTTCATCAACAGGAGCAAATATGAGGCCGCGTTTACACGATTTTTAAGAGGAAACGCAAAACTTTGTTGCATTCAGAGTGTCTGTTTACATGACAACAGTACGCAGAGCCACTAAAACGCAATGATTTGAAAACAACTTCCAAGGTGGAACTTTCTGACAATGAGCCAACTCTGTTTCCATGGAAACATTGGAAAACGCAACTTTTATGGCAATTCCTCAGCTGTGTCTACATAAAAACCCTGGAAAACGCAATTTCATGGAACAAGGGGAATTACAAATTTTTGACATGAAAAGGGGAGGCAACGCAACATACTGAAAAGGCTGTAGCTACATCTCCATGGAAACGGGGAAACGCAATGTTTTGAAAATGCTCCATTTCAGTCTCTATGGAAATGTTGGAAAATGCAGAAGTTAAAACATCGCTTCAACTCTGTCTCCATGGAAATGGGGAAAATACGCAACTTTTGGAAAACTCTCTGTCTCCGTCTCCATGAAAATGGCCGAAAAAGCAACTTTTTTTGACAACACTCCAACTTTGACTCCATGGAAATGGAGGAACTGCTGCACATGAGCACCCTGGCTGTAGTAAATAGCTCTTTTGCACATGCGCAACTAGTTAGACATTGTTAATGTTTAAAAGGAGTTGTTCTCTTCACGTTTGTGGATCCATTAAAGAAACAAACAACAGCACCCACGAGTGGCCCAAAATGTTTGCTCCATATTTCTGCCGTTTCTGTGTAAATGGACAATGTTTTTAAAACGTTGCTGTGTAAACGGAGTCTAAAACTGGTGGCGTCCCGCTAAAAAAACATCAATATCACAAAACCTCTGTGATGTTTTGCTTCATGAACTGAAACTACATTTAATTAAATATATAGTGACTCGTTTCAAGTCCACTAAAGTCGACAATGTTAGTTCAGCTATGAAAATGCACAACATAGACAATGTCATGTCCACATAAAAATAGAAAGGTTGTTGAGATGTTTCAAAACACATAATCTATCAACACTGTGAGACTCCCTTTACTTCACTGTCACACTCTTATCTCCTCTGATACAACTGACGGCCTTCTAGTGGTGCTTAACAATGGACTGACAGAAAGTAAACAGTCGGCGTGTCTGTGTCTGCTGGCGCTGATCGGCCCGCGATGGATCGCTCATCTAACACGACCTCTCATCTGCAGCCGTGCTCGGCCCTCCAGAGCTGAAGAGATGGGGCCTCATGATGAATACACGCGTGATAAGATTAGCGTAGGGCGAACACACACATGGGGCACTGTCTCGCATGTTATTCTTAGTCGCGGTCCATTCAGGGAGGAATCCCTCCCTCTGTGAACGTCTGGACGTGTGTCTCCCTCCTCTATTCTGCCTGGATTCCTCTTTCTTTAGGATGTTTCTGCTTCATGTGGCCGAGGGCTCGTCGACACGACAGTGGTTTCAGATGAAAACGCAAAATCTTCATTGTGTATTGGGTGTCCATTTACACACTGGCAGATTTTGCTATGGACGAAGTGGGCAGCCGCCCAGGGCACAATCTCCACAGGGGCGCACCGTGCATTGCCTCAGATGTTGGCAAACAGAGTTGGCAACATTGTCAGTGTTGTGACGCCGCCCCCTGTATGTTTAGGAAAGATGGTTGTCCACAGGCGCATCGCGGTGGGTGGGGGGGCTGCTGACGACGTCCTCAGGTGCGCAGGGGAGAACTGTTGTACATGGACACAGGGTTTGGGAGTGCAGGTGTTCGCCCAGGGCAGAAAACGAGTCAAGTCTGCGACTGTGTTTACGTGACGATGATGCTTGGAGCAGCTGAAAACGCAACTTTTTGAAAATGCTTTCAGTTCATTGTCATATACACGGTGGAGACGCTGCTTCTGGTCATGTGCATCACAGCCGTCGTAACTAATAGTTCTGCACATGCTCAGTAGGTGGACAATAAGAACAATGTTTCCTCGGTGGTGTCATGACTCCATATTCTCCGGAACTTGGTACTTTTATTTTGACAGTCACTGTAATAACAATGCAACTTGGTCGTCTGTCCACTAGAATGTCCGTGTTCTCCCATCGTTAATGTTTAAAACGGAGTGTTCTCTGCTGCATGTGTGTGTGGTTTCATTACGAAAACAATCAAACAGCACCCACTACTGGCTCAACATAAAAACTACATCGGTTTAGAAGTTTCTGTCGTTTCCGTGGAAATGAACATCGTTTTCAAAACATTGCAGTGTAAATGTGAAACCTTTCATAAACGAAAACACAATAATGATTGTTTTTGCGGTTGCTCAATTGTTTCTCGAATGTTGCATTTTCTTTCGTTTCCGTTTAAACATTTTGTAAACGGACACTCAAAACACTGTGGAAGTTTTGTTTTTGCTTTTTTACTTCTTCTTTTTTTTTTTAACAATCCACATAATAATACAGTTCTTCTTAGATTTCTTGTTACACAATCTTGAAAATAAGTTGCTGTACAAACATTAAAAACAAAACAAAACTGCATACGTGCACCTCTACACTTTGTATTTTATTATATTTACCAATATATACACATGGAAAGTAACAACAACACAGACACATAAAAGTTATCAGAATTAAATGTTTCTCACAAATTATTTAAACATAATCTGCCCAAATTAAAGTTAATCATTTGTAATGTGCATTTTCAAGTGTTATTTTAGTTAATAACTAAGATGTGGATGAAAAATAACCTAAATTGGAAAAAAAAAATTTGCATTCATCAAAGTTGCTCTGTTAGATCCCAACCTATTTTATATCTAATGAATAAAGTGCATATTCTTTCAAAAACATGCTTTAATGTACATGCTATCCTCTTGAATGACACGCTCCCAAACAAGTGTCTTATTATGGAAGTGTATCTGGAAAATGGTCCCGTTTGCATAGTGAAGTACTTTTAAGATGAGCTCATCCGTTATTTGGGTAAATTCTCTTCACTACAGCACCAAGTCGACAGTAAATAAATGATAATGTTTGAATTGATTGGACTGAATACCAGAAATATATTTGTTTTGTTGCACCGAATATATAAATAAAGGCAGAATGTATATTGAACACAGAAAAGACTGATGGACGTTAAAGAGGTGCGAGGTGGAGCTTGTAATTGAATACAATAGTAATGAAGTTTTGGACTTCTAAAAATGCAATGTGTGTGTGTGTGTGTGTGTGTGTGTGTGTGTGTGTGTGTGTGTGTGTGTGTGTGTGTGTGTGTGTGCGGCACCCTGCTGTGCCTCTCAGCACTGAGTGACAGCGCCGGTCCGGCTGTACAATGGCTGCTCTTTGCTCAGTGTCTGACTGTATAAACACGGAGCAGGATGGCTCCCTCATGCAGAACTCCAGTATTGATCACTCCTGTGAGATCTCACTGAACACACTCATTGTACTTTGCCCCTCTTTTCTCTCTCCTGCCAATCAATAGCTCTTTGTGTTGATTTTTACCCATTGACAAATCACTCCGTCCTATCGCCTTTGTGGAGCCGTCAATCAAGCCGGGGGTGTTGCTGTATCTGACACGTTCTTAGGACGGAGAGTGAAGAGAGCGACCAGTGCGGAAAAAAACAAGATTCAGAAACTCTAAATTATCTTGAACACATGAGGCCAATATGATTAGTCAAAGGTTTGTGAATCCCCGCACCTTACAAAGAGTAAATGTCTACAACAATGCTAATTGCTAAATAAGAGCTTGTATTGTCGCCTCCTTCCTTTGGCAGAGCTCATCAGGCTGTCACTGCATAAAAGTGATACGACTCATTAAATCTTTTGCTGTAAATAAATAAATGAAGTGTCTCTGCTCTCGAGTGTGAACAGATCCTCAGTGAAACCTGACCTGTGGACCTCTGGACTTTACCCACTGATGCAAGGACATATACATACATATAAATATCTATAGCTATAGCTATATCTATATCTATCTATCTATCTATCTATCTATCTATCTATCTATCTATCTATCTATCTATCTATCTATCTATCTATCTATCTATCTATCTATCTATCTATCTATCTATCTATCTATCTATCTATCTATCTATCTATCTATATCTAGATTTAGCTTTAGATTTAGATATATATTATAGTGGGGCTTTAATGCCGGGGGTGTTCAACATAACCTGATTCTGAGTCAAAAATCTTTACAGGATCCATGAAAATAAGGGAGTGAGTAAAATGACTTGCACCAATTAGTTAAAATGGCCTGATGAACATGAAAATTCAATATGTTTTTCAGTTGAAAACCATTTTCCTTCAGGAAGAAGCATCAGCTCACTGAAGTTGAGTGGAAAGCTCAGTCAAAGCACGTAAAAGCATTTTCATCAGTGCGTTACGACGATGGCGTGTATCTGCAGGTAGTGATGAGTGTTCTCCTCCATCTGGGCCTCGTTGGTTCCCTTCATACGCCTTCATCCAGTGCTCCAGCTGACTCTCCGACTTATGGCGCGTTGCCATGAGTCAGCAGTGGCGGTCAGAGGTTTTCCACACTTAGACACAACAGTCTCTCCGGGAAAAAAACAACTGTGTGATGCCTCGCTCTTCCGATATTGTCTGGGATGGATCCGAGTCGGGAGACGCTCATTGTTTGGACGTCTTTGTAGAGCAGCGCCGCTGCTGCAGAATGTGGGGATTTCCTCCCCGGCGGGTATTTTTAGATCTGTGTGTGAATCGAAGAGGGCTCTGCATAATGCGGTGCAGTGTGGGGTCTGAGGGTGGGGTCTGTTCATCCATTCATGTGTGGGAATCTGTGAATCTGCTTCGAGTGATAGCAGAAAAGAAGAGGTGTGTGTGTGAGGTGTGTATGGGTGTGTGTGTGTGTGTGTGTGTGAGTCAGGGTCATCCAGAGAAAGACTGTCCGCCAGCAGAAGAATGGCGTGCTGTTCTCAGAGCGTCACTGATTGAGACGGAGGCCTCTCAGGCTGTATTTCATGTGAAATTTCACAGTGCGTTTAGACCCGGTTTCCGGTCTGACAGCTCCACTGTCGGCTCAAAGCGGCTCTGCAAGTGTTTGGAGGGGAGGGGCTTCACCGGGTCGCCCGGGGGTCTCTGACCTCCCAGTGTAATGTTCTCCTGCGGGTCCTTCTCTTTGACAGCGGTCAATGGAGGCGTCCATGCAGGGGACAGCGAGGCGGCCGGCCGGGGTGAAGTCGGGGAGCTGACAGGTCGGATCCAGAAGGACCTGTCACCTCCGTATCACAACCCCTGCTTCCGGTCTAACTCACAGCCTGTCAGCGGAGTGACGTGACGTGACACTTCGGCCTGACCTGTCCTCCGCAGAGCGCGCTGTCCCTTTAAGAAGCCCGAGAGGACGGTGAGACTTTGGTCTGGTTCCATCAGCAGATACGACAAGTTGATCTGTGATGGAACCACTGAGTCCAGATGTGTTCACACATACAAACATTAAAACTACTGTGGTCGTTGTGGCGCCGTGGTTCCATTGTGGAAATATGAACGCTGCCGCCTCTGTCTGTGTGGAAAATGCAACTTTTTGAAAACACTTGAAGTCCATCTCTGTGAAAAATGGGGGAAAACTGGCATTTTTGAAAATAGCGCAACTCTGTCTTCATGGAAACGTTGGAAAACACAAGTTTTAAAAGAGCACTCTGAATCCGTCTTCATGGAATCAGTAGGAATGTGCAACTTCCTGAAAATGCAGCGACTCCATCTCCATGGCGAAAACGGAATATTTTGAAAAAGCTTGGTCTCCGCCTCAGTGGAAATGGGGAAAATGCAAGTTTTGGGAAACGTTCCATCTTTGTCTCCACGGAAACGTGGGAAAACTTTACTTTTTGAAAAGTCTGTCTCCGTGGAGCTGTGTAAATGTGAAAAATTTTCTGAAACCAAAACCATACATTTTCACTGGAAACGTTCTAGTTTTAAACAGTGCCTCAGATAAAAACCAAAAAAAGTTTGTAGTTTGAAGGTAAAACTTAGTTTACAGGCTCTGAGCCCTGCAGCTTAAACAATGAGGAAGCTCATTTATGCATTTTCATGGGTTAATGAGGCTCATGGCAGATACAAGGGTGATGCGTTCAGGTGCATCAAGTAACTGACAAAGGTTTTTTTTTTTATCTTTTTCTTTCTTTTCTTTTCTTTTCAAATTTGATGGGTGCGGCTTATATTCAGGTAGACTCAATAGTCTGGAAGTTACAGTGATGTGTGTGCTTCATGCAACTTCATGTATTTTGTTTTAAATAGAATTTCTCATTGGCCTCATGTCATGAATTTTAAATATCATTGAAAAAATTATTGTTAAACAGTTGAAACATTTTATTGATTTGATGATTTTGTCATAACAATATTTGGAGATTCTGACCGTGACTCTCTGATGTGTTTCACCTGCATCTGAGTGAGTGATTGTCTTCACCTGGCGGCTTTTGTTTATAATTGACACGGAGCTGCATATACACCTGGTTCAGAGCTGTTATTAACAGCCAAACCTGTAGGGGGCAGTGTAGCGAGAAGCATCCAGCCATGATGTCCAATCAGAATCCTGGGAAGAAAATTAAAAAATGAATTGCGATGTAAATATCTTCCCACCCCCCTTTAGATGTAAACAGATACTTTTTCCAGTGAGTCGTAGTCACACATGTAAATACGCAACAACAGTTTTTTGTTGTTTTTTTTTTTTTTTTTTCAAATATGTGTAAATGTGGCCTCAGTCTGTGTTGTGTGGGCCTCCTCTGAGCAAACCCCAACAGTTTGAACATATTTCATGTATTTATTCATTTTAAAGTTGATTCAAGTTAACATCAATCAGTCGCATTTGTTTTCTCATATTTATCGCAGAGGCCAAACAAATTTTGTTTATCATTTTCACTGATGGAGACAGTCTGAGCAGGGCTCTGGGATATTTTGTTGACTGGAATTTTACTGAGATTTAGCAATTTCCACTTCATCAGTGAATATAAGAAACATATGGGGGAACTTTATTTTGGTCAAAATCAGCAGAATTTCCTAGCATCTAATCAGGTTTTTTTTTTTCTAAATAGCCACAAGATGTATGTGAATTGACTAAAGTGATTTAATATTTCACAGTTTTTTTTCCCTCAGTGGGATTCACTCTATAGTACAGAAGAGGATTAGGGCCACTGAAGAAAAAATCAATTTGGAGGTTTAAAAATAGACTACAACAAAAAAAAACAAAACCTCATGCTCCTCCGAAAAAAGTTGAAAATCAAAGTTGAGATTATGTTTTCCCACAGAGGAAAAAAAAGTTGAAAATCGATGTTGAGATTTTTTTAGGGCCACCGAACAAAAAAAAACCCAAAAAAATCTGAGGTTAAAAAAAAAATCCGCATTCACTTCAAAAAAGTCAAAAATCAAAGTCGAGATTTATTTTTTTCCAGGAGAAAAAAAAAAAACATTTGTTTTTTCGCACAGACTGGAAGCGTCCATTACGTCTGTCCATCCCTTTTCATTTGCCCACGGAGCCAAAAAAATCACATTAAATCACTTCATTCTGACTATGTGGGGTTGCTTACGGCTTATGGACATTTGATTTTACACAAAAAATGGAAAACTAAAAATGGAAAACTTTCATTGCGATTCGTGTGTTTCTCTATGACAACAGCCCCAGGAGTCACTGAAAATACAATTTTATGAAAACTCTCCGACTCCGTCTCAGTGGGAATGCAGAAAAATGTGAATTTTCTAAGACGCTGCTACTGCACATGCGCACCACAGCCGTGATCAATCATTTTTCTGCACGTGTTCAGTTGAACAATACGATGTTTCCTCTGTGGTGTGGTGACTCCCGGTCCATGTTCTCCTGGACTTTGTAGTTTTACAGTTGACAGTCTCCTCCTATACATCAACATTGATAATGTTTATAATGAACTGTTCTCTACACACGTCTGTGTGGTGTCATCACAAAAACAAACAACAGTGCCAACTAGTGGCCCCACACACAACTACAGGAATCCCTATTTTGAGCAAGACTGGGATCTGTTGGACAAAGAGTAAAACTCAGGACTGTGTCCTCAGTATGAGGTCGAGTCACCAGCAGGAAATCCCCACGGCACGCCGCCGGAGCCAAACAATGTGGGATGGTATTTCTGGACGGATGACTTTAATATTCCAGTGATTTAGCAGGGGAAGTAGATAATCTGGGTAATCTGCTAATCGTGCCGATGAGAATCATCATGAGCTCTGAGTTTCTCTTCTTTTAGGATCTCGAATCAGAGGGTTTCATCTTCACAGATGAAACGAGGGAGTCTCATCGTCGCTGCTGCTTGGGAGTTAAAGTGGATCGTCGGCGGGGGGCTTTAAGCGACTCCTGCCTCTGCTGACGGCTGACACAAAGCCCGCACTGACGTCACCACATATTTGAGCGTTGAGTAATGAATCAGGTCAAGTCTTGAATGTCTTGTTCACACACTGCTTATCTTTCCGAATGGAATCGGGCCTCTGCCGTCCACACGCCCGCTCGCCGAGGGACTTCCCCTCCAACTATTGTCCCGACATCACCCTGTTAATTATCTCCATCTTTTATTTTACTGAGGTTTTCCTCTATAAGTGCTGATTCCGTTACAAAGACTTCAGTGTTTTACCCCACAGCTGAATATTTCAACTCAAAAAGTTTGAGAGTGGTTTAAAAAAATTGATGATTCAAAAACTGTGGAATTGTTTCAAAAGCTTAATCAAAAATAAAGTATTGAATGAAAAAGTTTTAAAAAGTTTGCCAGTGGGAATGAACCACGGCAGCAGTAAGCAGTAAGCAGTAAGCAGTTAGCATCCAAAACTACTGTAAGTGTTCCTGGTGAATGAGTGCTCAACCTCAGAACATTTGTCTGGTTCTGCTGCCTCTTTAAGTTCATGCTTTTAGCCTCCATCTCCTCTCTTTCACCTTAAACAAAAAGAGGGGCCTTTAATGTCCGTATTAATGTAGAAGCAGGTGGTAAAGAAGCCTTTGTTAATCACTTAATGATGAATTCCCCCCACTTTACATGGTGGCTTTTTCACCATCCGTTTGCTCCTTGTGCACGGGGCTGTGGAAACTTTATAAAAAGTTTATCTTACCATGAAATGAGTAGGCACGGATAAATGGCTAATGCGGGGTTTTGTCTGTCAATGCAGTCGACCTATTGGGGGTCCACCGACTGGGCAGGTTTGGACCATATGTCATCATTCCGACCCTTTGTGTGGGCGTGTCTCTGTGGCAACCGCATCAGCTGCGGCCATTGTGCGCGCGGATTCAATGGCCCATATATTCATTGCGGGGCTGGCATGGGCCCCGCAACAGAAACAAATTGATACATACAAGGCCGGGTCCCATTTGGCTTGCATGACACATTTCAAATGGACAAAAAAAGGACATTTTAGTCTGTTGGAAATCTTGAGAAAAGCTTGGTCGCCGTGACGACGGCGCCGTAAAAGCGGCCATGGGCCATTAAACTCCAATCAGATGTAAATTTGTGCTGCCCCCGGCCCGGCTGACAGAAAGCCCCCTGCACACAACGGACACAAATTAAACAGTTTGTTTGCCAATTCACATGTCATCTTAATGAGTTTTTATTCGTTTGGCCTTTGTTTATATGAAGAGAATTACAAACCGCCGCTGATTTATAATATTGGCTCACTTGAGTCGTCTGAGTATTCATTACTCAATCCAAGTCTGGTGGTTTAAGGACACAAAGGACATTTTAAAACATGGGAATTGGTCAGAAAGTGACTTTATCTATATGAAAGATCATCACAAGTGTTTAGACAGAATGAAAGGTGCAGTTTGAAGGTTTTTGTGTTGTTTTTACTTGCCGTTGTTCTGTTGATTAAATTAGTTATTTTACTCATTAAGGCCCATTTTACACGACAATATTTCCAAGTGAAAACGCTAAATTCTGCAGTGCTTTGGTTGTTCATTGATACGACAACGCTGTTCAGAGTCACTGAAAACGATGCTTTTTGAAAACAGTTCCCAAAGTGGATTTTTTTCAAATATGCTACGACTCGTGTAAATGTTGTGTGAACAGGTGAAAATGCTACTTTCTGAAAACGCTTGGTGGAAATGTTGCCTCTGCACTTGTGCACCATGGCTGAAGTAAATAGTTCTTTTGCACATGCTCAGTAGGACAATAAGAACAGTTTTCCTCTGTCGTGTCATGACTCTCAGTCCTTATGCTTCTGGACTTGGTAGTTTTATTTTGACAGTCACAGTAATAACAATCGACTTGGTCGTCAGTCCACGAGAGTGTCCGCGTTCTCCCGTTGTTAATGTTTACAGCGGATTGTTCTATGATGCATGAGTGTGTGGTTTCATTACAAAAACCAACAATAGCAGCCACTTGTGGCCCAACATGCTAATGACATCCTTTTCAAAACATTGCTGTGCAAACACAAACATTCTTCCAAAACAAAAATATTTAAAAAAAAATGCGTTTTCACTTGAAACTTTGTCTTGTGAATGGGACCAAAAGCAGCAAACTGTAAACCTGTTCATCGTCCGACCTATTCTCTAATGTTTCTGCCCCGGTGCCGGGGCTCACAACTCTGTCCGGTTGAGGAATATCTCTGCTCTAAAAGTTACAAACACAACTTCATACGAGAACACTTTTACCATTATTTTCCATGAAAAATGTGCTGAAACACAGGAAATGAGTTTTAATGGAAAACAAAGAGCCACCGGGTTCGGCACTGTCTCCGGGACAGGAAGCTGTGCCCCCGTGATTGGGCAGAGAAAATATTTTGCTTGACTTGATGTGGAGAGATTTGTCCGTTCTTGTCAAACCACGTGGATCGCTGCAGCGGCGCACGGAGGTGTTCATGTTATTGTAATTATTGTTTCTGTTTCTGGTAAAGTTCTGCCTTCAGCAGGGAGAAAACGGCTGGAGGATACGACCCTCCAACGGCTGCTGCTCCTGGCTTTGTTTACAACAAAGTACCTGTAATTGTGGTGCACACTTTTTCCATCCATCCAGGATTTATAGCAAACATACGTGTGGCAGGAACGATAAAGGTTAGAAAGCTTTTGCCAGTGAGTAATTGTCTACTTTGGCTGTGGAGGCGGTTTGGAGGCGAAGGCAGGACACTTTGTGGACAAGTCGCCAGCCGACACACATCCCCACTCGACCTGAACCGTCACGCCGCCACGGTCCAGAGCCAAACTGTGGTCCCGATGAAACAGCTGTAGGGAATCAATTGTTTCAATATTTCAAGATTATTTGACACAATTCCACTAAAAACCAACGTTTCAAGTGAAAACGTGTTTTGCTCTTTCAGAAATGTTTCACGTATACATGGCAATGTTTTGAAACAATGTTTACTAATACGGAAATGGTAGAAACTGAAAATGATCCCACCGTTTCCATGGAGATGGATTCGGTGGATTTTCAAAAACTTGCGCTTTCCCCTCTCTCCACAAAGATAGAGCATTTTTGGAAGGTTGTGCTTTCCCCCGTTTCTTCAGAGATGGTTAGTTTTCAGAAAGTTGCGTTTTCCCCATTTACATGGAGATAAAGAATTTACAAAAAGTTGTGTTCTCCCCTGCTTTCATGAAGACAGTGTTTTCAAAAAGTTGCACAGAGTCAGAGTGTTTGCAGGTATCTGAGTTTTCCATATTTTCCAGGGAGAGTGAAAGTTACGTTTTCACCCTTTTCCACTGAGAATGGAGTCGGACCGTTTTCAAAAACTTGCATTTTCAGTGGCTCCGAGCACCATCGTCATGGAAACGGACCCTCAAAACACAATGGAAGTTTTGCGTTTTCATTTTATCGTTGTGTAATTGGAGCCTTTTTTCAGTGAAGTTCATGGTGAAGATTGACTGGTCAGAATTTATTGATCAGAATTTTTTGGTCAGTATTGATTGATTGGTCAGTATTGATTGATTGGTCAGTATTGATTGATTGGTCGGTATTGATTGATTGGTCAGTATTGATTGATTGGTCGGTATTGGTATGTAGACGTGATCAATGAGAGCAAACACTCTGAGTCAGACGTAACTTTCTGATTTCTTTGGCTCCTTTGTTTCATATTCCCAGAAAGGGCAGAGACAAGAGAGGAAGCCATTACTGTTTCCGATGTTAATGAGGAAGGAGTGTGTGGTCCCGCCGTGTTTTCAGGAGGCGGCGGCGGCGACTCCTCTTTCCTCCGGCCTCGTACAGTCACCAGAGCGTCGGACAGGCGGCGCGCAGCGTGGG
>OMNM01021027.1:10402-20679 GCA_900302745.1 Parablennius parvicornis | reverse complement strand
TGTTTACATGAGGATGCAACAAAACCAACCCAGATGTTTACAGTGGCTTGCAAAAGTGCACACACCTCTTGAACTTTTCCACATTTTCTTACATTCTAACCACAAACGTAGATGTAATTTATTTGAGTTTTTATGTGATAGATCAACACGACATGACACAAACTGAACCGTGTGGCGTGCAACACTATTCATGTCCCTTTACTCTGATACTTTAAAGTAAAATCCAAGTCAACGAAATGCATTCAGAAATCATGCAATTCATATATAGAGTCCACCAGTGTGCAGTGTAATCTGAGTATAAATCCAGCTGGTCAGTGAAGGCAGGATGAGGTTATAAAAAAATTAAATCTAAAACTTTGAGCTTATCATGGAGCACTTTGTAATCTATCATCTGAAAATAGACATCCTTCATCTAGCCCGTTCCAAATCTGCAGTCTAAAACTAAAAGTGCTGCATTTCACCTTTATTTTTTTCCCCCTTGTGTTTAGATTTTTATTGCTGAAGGTGTTTGTATGCATAGGAGGATGGACTGGAATGAGCTCACACAGTTTGTACTGGACTTTGTCCACAGTGGGAATGTTTTTTTATGACAATAATTGACAAATCATGATCAGCATTTTGGAAATATGTTACCTAATATGGTGTTGCAGTATAAAAAAAACTATAGAATCACAGTTTTCTATAGTTTTAATAGGTTTTTTTTTTGTGTGGATTGATTGATACGACATTTGAAATTGAGAACGTTATCAATAAATGTTTTTTGACAAACTTGTTATCAGATTTCCATGGAGACGAGATGGAGTGTTTTCAAAAAGTAGCATTTTCAGGGGCTCTGAGCACCGTGGTCATGTGAACGTAAACCCTAACGGTTTCACTTCGAAACATTGTCTAGTAAAAGTTCAGTTCTTTCTTACACACCATCTTTCAGAAAGCTTTTATCACACCAGTTGGCACTATTTGTAATTTCACACCAGCTATATTGTATTTCTGCCGTCATGTAAACGGAGCCTAATTGTCTTTAATGTGTGATTGTCAAATTGCATCTAATCTGCTACTGGAAGAAAGGGGGGGGGAATGACAGGATGTGATATTTTGGACATTTCAGGTGGTCTATAAATTGACTGAACTCCGTTTGACCTTTTCAGTAAGAATATAACTTCTCTTCACGGTGTCATCTGTAACTCTGCTGACATATCCAGTGGCATGTTTCTGCTTCTTCTATTCATTTAACTACACCGCAAACTTTCCATCCTACTCTATTATACTCTGAGCAGAAAACAAATCTCCTGCTGGACTTCGGCCACAACTGTTTGTGCCTTCCAAAATTCATCAGTCTCTTCTATTATTGTAGCGGCCAACCTAATTTTAAGTTTTAAGTGAAACCCCATATGCTATTTTGGATACCTGCCACAGTGGCGAAGTGCAGCTTAACAACAGAAAAGGCTGAATAGCTTCTATCGGCTGTTGGCTGGTATTACTTTCCCCACGCTGATTGTATGTGATATCCCTTATGTGGGATAGAGTTGGAAAGTATATGAGAACAGACACTTCTTACAGCATCAGTATGCAAAGTAACAGCAACCAGCAGCACCCTGTCAACGTTTGGTGTGTTTTGTTCTCGTCTGATCTTGTTTTGTCTCTTTTTCTTACCTGCATTTGTAATCCTTTGTTCTTCGTGAAGAAATGCTGTGACAAGCGAGTTGTATGAAAAAGGGGACTTTATAAATACATTCGCCTGGCATCAATACCGCCACAATAATTTTGGAACCCATTTAAAGCAGCGACTGACCTAACTTTGAATGCTGCAACATTTTTTTTTTTTTTTTTTTTTTAGTTGTGCAAAAGCTGAAAAGTTAAAGCTGGAAGGGAAACAATTCTTCCACTGACAGCTGCAACAGTAGTCGCCTTAGGGTCAAACACATGGGCTCTGCATAAGTGCAGGCAACAGTTTGGCTCCATTTGGGACTGTATTTCAACCCGGTTTCATCACAAATCATCATGACAGAAGTTGCAACACTGGAGCGTAACCTCCTTTTACCTATTATTATCATGTTTCCTGCTATAGTGTGAACATCACAC
The DNA here is from genome assembly GCA_900302745.1 of Parablennius parvicornis. Taxonomy (NCBI): domain Eukaryota; kingdom Metazoa; phylum Chordata; class Actinopteri; order Blenniiformes; family Blenniidae; genus Parablennius; species Parablennius parvicornis. The sequence goes on along the minus strand of OMNM01021027.1, from coordinate 18,600 downwards.
CCTCCCACAGATCATCACAATCAATCTCCTTCTTTCAGAGGTTCACTGGAATCCCGTCAATGTGTTACTGGACAAAATGTGTTATTACATCAACCCTCAAAGTCAATTTAAAAGCTGAGCAGGATGATATCCCTATAGAAAACTTCAGGGTCAGTCTGTTTCAGATGACTGTCTGGGTTTTATTTGGCTTTTCACCGCTCCATTCACCTCCCCGAGTTAAACCACAAATCATCATGACAGAAGGCAGAATAAACAGATGAAGCGGGTGAATAGGAGAAATGAATGGGGGGATTTAATAAAGCTGGAGCCATGTTATTGGGAGTGTCAGACTGGGAGTGAGTCATCTTGGGGTGCTCCCAAATCACTGGGTTCTGAAAATACGACCATTTGCAAGCAGGTGTTATAATGCACATGTTCATGTACATGCCGTCCTGGTCTGAGACTCTAATCTGTTAATTTTGTGTTATTTACCGCACAAAATGACACGTGATTAATGCGTATAATTCTTTAATTTTACATCATGGACTGTTTTCTCAGTGCACCTGAGAAGGTTCCTATTACATTCAGCAAAACGATCATACTGATCCTCCATGTGAACACCTAAAGGGAATCTAAGGCCCCATTTATCTGACTTTTTAAGTGAAAATGCTCAATTATTGTGTTTTTGTTTCAGAGAAGTTTTGTGTTTGCACAGCAATGTTTTGAAAAATATGTAAGAAATGCTCAAAATGATGTAGTTTTCATGTTGTGCCACTTTCTAATAGTTAACCATTAGTAAAGTGAATTTTTCATAATATGAACCCTTTAATACATTTATCTATTAATCTCCTATTTCAAAGGAGTGGACTCTGTCCAACCCAACACTGACAAGTAAATCCATTTAATCACAGTGCGAACACAGACCAGTAACTTCTTGCACATGTACAATAAAAATGATCAATTATGTCAGTCAATAACCATAAAAAGACTTATACAATATTGAGACATGCCAGTTAAGTCAGGAATAGTTTTTTCTTTGAGAAAAAGACATCAGGAATGTATAAATACTCTGAAGATTGTTCATCTCAATTTTTTTCCCTCTGCAATTACAACTTGAATTGAAGTCTTTTCATGTGCGGGCGCCAATATTTTTCCATCAATGAGAAAGTCATGATTCACGCTAAAAGCACTCTGAACCTGAACTGTTGTTTTTTCCTGGCACTTACTGTAGCAGTGGGAAAACATTTGCCACTGAGCATACAGCCGCTGTCCGTGCGTGCGTGCGCGTCGTCCTGCGTGTGCGCCATACAGATTCGATTTTTGATCCCTCCGCAAACCAGAAATCAATAGGTCTCGGCCCGCATTCAGACGGCGAGAGAGGGAGAGACAGTTCTGCTTCAAAACATCCAAACATCACCTCCACATTCAAAGCACACAAATGTGTTCCTGACATCCATGAAAGACAGAGCAGCAGAGAGAGCAGAAGAAGGGGAAAAAAGGAGGGAACAGGAGTGAACCCGGTCTATTTTTGACATTTGGTGAAAGATGCAGAGCTGCACAGAAAGAGACAGACTGAAGGGAAGTGATGGAGCAGGAGACGGCAGCTCTGTTTTCCTCATTGGATAATGGAAATGGAAGAAATAGAAGGGGTGGGAAGAAAAAGAAGATATAAGAACACAGAAGCTCAAGGTTGGCCTTCCTGAAATGTACAAAGCTGAAGAAAAGTCTTGCAAGCTGTAACTGCTGTTGACAGGAACTGAGATGGAACAGCGGAGGGGTCGGAGTGAAGACAACTTGGCAAATAAACCAAGAGACTAAGCTTTTTTTTTTTGTCTTTGCTGTGTTGCTTGAGTCAAATATGAATTATGGTTGTGTAGTTTTGCCTCAGGTCCATAAAATGAAGTTCTTTATGAGATTGGAGGTGTTGAACAGTCATTGAAATGTCTTTTGATAAATCCTGTCATGTGGCTCGATAGAGGGTTTGGTGAACGTTTGGGGGCATTATTGTAGCACTTGTAGAATTTGTATATGTAATAAGACTTGTCAATGCATATAAAGATATTTGTAGTTGAAAAGTCTGTTTTAATCTTCAAAAAGCTGAAAAAACTCAACAGTTTAGAATCTAACAGTTTCGCAATTGGCTGTTTAAAAAAAAAAAGAAAAGAAAAAAGAAGTGACTTTTGCTACAGTTCTACCCAGTATTTGAAGCTGTAAATCCTGAGTTTTGCTGCCCTGAACACAGCCTCACAGGCATCGGCGCCGTTCTGTTGTTGGTGGAAGTGACCCACACAGTCATCGTTGAATTGTTTGTTGAGACTTTAATCATCCAATCCATCAAATAATAGTAAGGAGTAGAGCGCAGTGAGATTGTGGGATTTCACAAATGCAGGCCGCAAATTACCTTTACAATCAAGAAAGCCACTGCCATCCTTTCCAACAGATTCCACCATTCACATTCTGTTATAGTGCAGACTTCCTCACATGAAGGGCAACAGGTACAAGTGCTTCATTTAAGGCCATTTCCCTTCATTTCACACTGATATAATGAGGCTTCTCACTGGTAGCAGGAACTTATAATATGCACCGATGCCACTTCACAAATCTTACCTTTTCTAACTGATTATACGGTGCATTATTATTCTCTCTTGGATTTAAATATTGCACACAATTTATTTTTTTGTATGCAATGTTAATATGCATGTACTGTATGTCCGACATACGGTCAAAATTGCCACAGGCTCAACTCCCATCCTCAGTCCTGCTGGTCATGCTGTCTACAATTGTGGCATATTTTAAAAGTGAAATAGAAAGTCTTTCCAACAGTAAAAGATTTAATGCTCAAAAGCTTTTTTTTTTACCACCTCTATCAAACCAATATGTGTTTACCTTTTCTGGTATATTGACTTAAGGTAGCAACCTGCCTGTCAGCAGGTAAACTCGGCTCTCAGCAAAATTGTCATCCCAATTTGACATTACTTACTTTGTTCTAAAAGCTTGTGTGCAGGCGGCAGTGACTGTTTCTTAAGGCACAGAATGATAGTTGATCCACCGACTACATGAATTATGTTCATTTTGTCATTTTGTACTTTAAAAGTCTTTTTTTTTTTTACTTTTCATTTTCACAAATTACAAAGAAAAATCCTCTTTACACACGTAAAATCAAACGATGTATATTAAACAAACGTGAATACAGACGCCAAGGTTGATTATTTGAAGGCATGTTCTCTTCTTTTTCAACAATCCATTTAAATTATTTTCCAAATTTAACTCAACATCTTTCCATCTTTGTGCTAAAATGCCTTTTCATTTGTAGCTCTGCAGTATTTGTTCCAGGATTTTCACTGTGTTATCATCGATGATTTAGTGTTTGTCCACTTCAGTTAATCTTTTTCTTGCCAATTAATAACTGAATCTGTAATGTGTTATATGTAAACTTTGTTAAGTACACCACAGGGTCCAGAAAAATATTTGCTTTCACAAATTTCTCCATTTGATATTTTTCCAAAATGTTTAAATTACTAGACAGTCCCAAACGATATGGGCAAAAATCACCAATTTCCCCACAATTTCTCCAACACATGTCACTTAAAGGTTTCATAACAAACAAATTAATATTAATAGGAATATTGAAAGATCTCATTTTTAATTTCCAATCGAGCTTTTTCCATTTGGTCCTTTGTGATTGTCTGCAAACAATTGTTCCCACACATTATCTTTAATTACACCATCAAGTTCCAATACCCATTTTTCCTTAATCTTCAATGTGTTTTGTGAGGTATCAGTTGAGATTCTAATATTTATCTGGGATACATGTTTTTACATGTTTTTTTATTTGGAATACTCTTTTCTGCTACAGAAATGGAATATTCTTCAAGTTGATTTGGGTTTCCACAAACAGTCTCTCTTTCTGTGTTTTGTGAGGTAATCTCTGGCTCGGAAGTATCTGTATTGATCATTTGATTCAAGTCTGAATTGTTCCTGAAGTTACCTAAATGATTTGATTACTGTTCTGTCAAATAGCTGGTTTATTGAGTTGAGTCCCCTATTGGCCCATAATCAGAATCCACTATTCCAAAAGTAAACGACAAATGAGTAAGGAAAGATGGTTTTTACTTTGCTGATTTTATTTAAACTGCATCTGCAGTCTTTCTCAAAATGTAAAAAAACAAAAATACAACTCATTCTAGATCATTCCAGACAAGAGACATTGGGGAAACAGGCAGATCTCTCAACACAGGAAAAAAGAAACATCAGACAGAATGCAATAAAGAAACAGTGAGACGTCTCACAAGTAAACAATAAGACAAAGCCGAACAAGAAAAGTCCAAATCAGCCATCACACATCGAGGAAGACTGCAGACGCAGTCGAAACACGTCTGCAAGGTACAAAGCATTTTTTCTGAAAAAGTATCAGTATCCTGATCAGCTTTCTGTTTAAGCTTCAGTGATGAGAGGAGTCGCCTCCGTCTTGAATCGATGCCGCTACAATTATGTCAGTAATGTATCACTGGACACCGTATTGATCCCACCGTATCAATAACTTATGAAGAGAGTCGCTGTGCGTCACAAAATGTGAAGAGTAAATGATACACTGAGTGCAGTGTTGTCGGTGAAGGTCACAGGATTGTCGATATTAAAATTGCGATTTTTTTTTTTCTTGAAGCATGAAATTGCCAATTGCTACTTGTCCTTTAGAACAGTTCCTCCTAACGTTTTGTTTTCTTCCCTCAATCCTTGACCCAAAACATCATGTAATGGTAAAACTCAACATTTGCATCAATCTTTCTTTCGAAAGAAGCTGGCATTTCTTAAGGATTAAAAGCAAAGTCACATTTGCCTAAACATTAAAGTGCAAACGTTTGTTTGGCCGCCCACACACACGTTAACAGACATAAAAAACCCCCCCAAAAAAACGAGCATTTAAATAGACTTCCACTTGGTTTTTATTATCTAATGTTGCTGGAGAGATTGTGTTTGGTTAATAAAATCTCCAGAATGATTCACTCACAGAAGGGCTTGGAGATGCGGTTTAGGGTTTCATGTCAATTTTTTGATTTTCAGTAGAATGTCAAAAGTCAGGAACATCATGCCAGCGACAGGGTGGGGCAGTCGACTTCCAGTGCCTGCTATTAAAAAAAAAAAAAAAAAAAAATTTTTAATTGGAAGTAAACTAATGTTTCACTTGCAGATCTTTCATGTTGTTTTCATTCTGAACTAAAGCGAACTAAAAAACTGAAAAAGCAGAAGGTTAAAATAAACCAAACAAAAACAAGATTCTTCAGGCCAAATTTTGCCGTCACACCGTCACAAACACAAATTATTAGAAATCTCAAGCAAACAGGGAGATGGCATGCACTCATGCATGCGCACACAGATCCGCCTGTGCATTTGTATGCGTATGCATGGGGACAGGTAGCGCACTTTAATCTGCTCACACACGCCGGCTGTACAGTGGACGTGAGGATGTTGTGTGCTCAGTCAGCGCCGACCCAGAGGGACCGGCGACGCTCGGCTGACTCGCTGGCAGAGACAGAAGGATGGGCACAAAGTGATTCCATCTACTGGACGAACAATGAGAAAGTGAAAAAAAATTTAAAAAATCACTCATTATTTTAGGTTGAATAGCGAAATGTGCATAATACAATGAACTGGGTTTAAACGTCCGAACCCTGGCTGAACCGCGCTCAAACCTCAGGGCTTTTCCCACCGAGCCGAGTTCTTCCTGTACGATAAACAGTAGAATGAAAAACCACATTTTGTGACATAAATTCCACAGAATGATTCTACTTTACATTACGGTCAGGTTTTTCCAGGCTTTCGAAAATCCAATTCGTTTTCTTTTCCAGGTTGATATCTGAGCCTCAGAACAGTAATTGGAATCAATTTTCTTCTGAAGTTAACAATACATTCAATCCATACTTTATCATTCAAGAAAGATAAAAATAAAAAAAAAGATTGTTTACCACACTGCGGATATGATTAAGATTTCTATTTCTTTTGTTCAAGTTTTGTCCTTTCAGCATCGTCCTTTAATTCACAATGCCTGATTGATCACCATACATCATGTGAGTGGTAAAAGAAGCACATGTTTTGTGCAAATAATAATAATAATGAATAGTGAATAGTTTCTGGTTTGATCTCGTAAAGTGAGGCTGTATTGTGGTGTAAAGTTTTGGATGCACCAGGATCAAGCGTGCACGCTTTTGTGCACCCCGCCTTTGCCCAAGTGTAAGATGTGATTAGCATGAAGACTTGTTTTTATTATTTCCTGCAGACTTCCAATCACATGCTACTACCTCTTAGGAGGCTGCATGCGCTTGCAATCCCATGATGGATGGAGTGGTGTACGAGACGGATGAGGCCGGAGTTATCGAGTACCATCCAGGTTTGCTGGCTAAAATGGGAAAGTTTGCGGTATAGTACAATAGTTTTGAATCAGTTTTATGGATCCTAAAGGAAAAGATATGGAACCTCGTAACATAAAAAAACTCGACCTTTAGCAGCTTTTGTGGTATGTATTGTGGATCCTTGAATTTATAGAAGCTTTCCTCTGCCACGGCTCCGAGCTGCTTTATTCAGTGCAAAATGTTATCAAAGCTACAATAGGATGAGTCAGCTTGTCACATACACACTCACACAGGCGCTCTCCGTGCTGGCGTGGTCAAAAAATAAACAATATATGAGCACCTGAAACTGCACACGGTTCTGCACCTAAATTTTCGGCACTGCAGGTGAAGTTGAGATGCTTTCGAACGTATTGCCACTGGCAATTTTGTTTTTCATCAATAATTCATTTTAATAAGTTGAATGGACAGCACAAAAGTGGGGAAAACATCAGATCACTATTTACCGTTGAAACGATGCCAATCACTCCAGCTCCACTGGATATTTGTGTCTTGACTCGACACTGTTTTTATGTCTTACGAGCTATTTCAGGCTGAATCAGTTGCTCAGTTGGTTGGAGCGTCTCGTCCCGCAATCCAAAGATTATTGGTTTGGTTATTGTCGTCTTATCCAGATGTTGAAGTGTCCTTAAGCAAGACACCGAGTCGAAGTAGTTTCCAATGGATGCCGAGCACTTTGCCTTTGTGTGTGTGTGAATACAACTAATAATGTGAAATGCTTTTAGTCTGTTGAGGAGGTGAAGCTACTCGATATCAGACATCTTTAGTTGTATAGAACACTTCGGCAACAATGCAATTCAAAGTGCTTTACATTAACAGATATATATATAGATATATATAGATACGCTTAACGAGAACATTTATCCTGCATTTTTCAGGCAGTTCGTTTTAATGTATTTGGTGCATTAATTCTAAAGTCAGCTTCTACATGTGAGATAACACATGACCTGAGATGTGTTTTGGGCCTGAACCATTCAGAGCTTTGTAGTAAGATTTTGAAATCTATTCTTCGTTCAAACATAATCAGAACAGTGAACTCTTTTAAAAATTCTCACATGTTCCTAAAACACGCCAAATTTCTAATTAAAAATAAATCCATGCATATTGACATTAGAAACTCTCAGAACGTCTACAATACATTCTAAAAAAGTAGCACGGCTCCTCTTGTTACAGACGGGGAGATTAAAAGTAGCTGATCCGGCCTTTCTTCCAGTTGTGTTCACTCACGCTGCTGACGAGACAAAAACACCCGACTACTGCCATTTTCAAACGGCTTCACATAATAGCACTGTATTTTAATACAGTTTCACAAGAGGGTCAGGATGGCAAAACTTGCATATAGCTATATACGTATATCTTCAATTAACAATTATATATTTCTTCACACCAATATACTTTACTATAAACCCTAAAGAAAGTAATCAAACTGCTGATCTCGATTACACGTTATGTTAAAATTTGCTGAATCAGAAGCTTTAGAGGTGTTTCTGTGTGAAACCCTTTCCACCCTGCCTTATGCCAGTCCCTGTTATATTACACTGGATAAAGTATTCAGTATTTTGCTTGTAGAGGGAGGAATCTAAAGCACGACTAAGAGAAAGTATTGGCTTTGCAGGTATGCGGGTGTGTCCATCATTATAGGCCCAACAGCCACATTATTCACATCATTTTATGGGGACTTTCTGAACCATCACAACTCTGTGGAATAGTACCCAGGGGCGTTTTAGTCACAGTGATCCTGCATTCATGGGCTATTACACGACTCAGTTTAAATGAATATTGCTGTAATCGGAACCATAATGAGCACTTGGTTAA
>OMNM01021024.1:2483-12533 GCA_900302745.1 Parablennius parvicornis | reverse complement strand
TCCCAGCTTTGTGGCCGATAAAGGCAGCGCTTCTTTTACTTGTCACAGGCGTTGTTTGCGAAACACACACACACACACACACACACACACACACACACACACACACACACACACACACTCCCACACACACACCCATTCAAAAAAAAAAAACAAACAAGGCAAAAAAATAGAAACAGAGAGATGACTGGCACAATGCACGCTGGTTTGTGTGGATGTTTGTGTGAGATGCAGCAACAGTTATGTCATTATCGAGGTTGGCAAATGAACATAGAAGAAGACAAAGACCAGCACAGATACGCTCACACACAATACACACGGGAGAATGAGGTGGAAGCTGGCAGAGAGAGCGACACTAATGCTCAGCAAACACAGCACACGCTTCTTCCACGGCAGTAACTACTGACCCCACACTGAACCCATTGGCTCTGAGGCCATCTTTGTGTACATGCGAGTGTGTGTGTGTGGCCTGACTTTTCACTCTGAATTCAAAACAAGATTATACAGAACACACACAAATGTGTAACACTCTATTATTCAATTAAATTGTTATCCTCTATACAGCCATGAGCAGTCTTTTATTGTTGCTGATTCATCAGATCAAAAATTAGTTTCGAGAAACATTAACGTCCAGAGTATAGAGCATCTTCTTTGAATTGACGAGTAACTTGAGCTGAAAATAAAGAGTGACTCAGTCAATAAGTTGACACACACAATGCTGACATAGCAAGACAGATATGTGCCCAGGCCTAATTAAACAACTCTCAAAGCTTACATCTTACTTGTTTAGTTTTTTTTTTTTTTTGCATCACCCCTACTTCTTCTGCTCTCACTGATGATTGTCACTAAAATCTTTTTAAACTGTATCAATGGTAGACTACCAAATTAGCTATTGTAAACTAGAATATACAAATTTAGATTTATTGAGTAATACATTAAAAAAAAAAAAACAACAAAAAAATCAACTATCAGCAGTCAGTTGGCCGAATACCACAAAGTCAGCAAAGCCCCAAGCTCCCGGGCTTTTGACTAAAGCCAGCAAATCTGATCACACCATTCGATGTCTGGCTTCCCACCAAAGGCTGCTGGTATGGTCTGCGTTTTTCATGAGCCCGTGCTCACCCTAAGATCCTCAAATGCTTGTGTTAGGCTCTCATGGCTTTTCCTGTTGACTTATGGACAAGAGGTGACTGCATTGTTGCTGCCAACTGTCTGAAACTCGATAAAACTGGCCAAAGGAGCTTCAGACTCCAAGTCTCTGCTCCTCCATGTACAGTCCTGTTACTTTTTGCATCTTTCTGGCCAAACTAACCTTCATCTTTGCATTTGTTTGGTTAACTTGCGTTGAAGCGTTTAAATGCAGAGTTAAATGTTACGCTTCCTGCTTCACAGACGACACTTTTGGCTCGAAACACTCTGCAGGGGTGCAAAAGGGACCCGTGGGAGGTAAAAAGGAAAATGACACAAGTGTTGACTGCTTGGTGTAGGAGACGAGCAGCTGCACAGAGGCTGGGGTAACAATCTCTTTTGCCCTCAAACAATCTCAGCAAGCATGGGCTCTGGTTGCAGTCGCAGGGCATTTACAGCCTTGGTACAAACATCTCAATACAAATAATACTTGAAGAGTAAACAACCTATGTTCACATCTGCTCATTGGAAGACAGGGAGTACAAATATACAAATATCTATGTGGGAGCGGCATGTGTTAATCCTCTTCCACGCTTGTGTCTTCATATATCGTCCTTTTTTTGCGAATTCTCTAAGTTCGAAATCGCAGCGATTCACACAATTGCACAGACCACGTGCGACTTTCCATCATTTCCTCGCAGCTCGATTCTCGTGTTTTTGAGTTGTGTCAATAAAATGTTTGTCCCGTGTGTTTGCAATTGCCATCTGTCCTCGGTCCCACGCTGCCGCTTCACAGGCGGCATCGGGAGCACGAGTGAGGGAGCGCGGTCAGGGATTAGAGGATTAGAAATTAAAGAGATGACAGTGATGCTGATTATTATGTGGATTAAGAAGAAAAGAATCCGCATTGAATATGAAACTGTGAAAAGACGAAAAAAAAAATACGTGGTTGCGGATTACATTTTTTTTTGTTGTTGATTACATAAAATAACATTTGTTAAGAAGCCAAAGGATAGAATGAACTGATTTGTGACACCTTGATGCAGAGGAGGATGGTTTTAAATTTGTAGATCAGTGCTCAAATCGTCTGCTGTGTTATTCACAACTCAGAAAAAGGATCTTAGAGAGGATTATGCGATTCATCCCACAGTTACATACCGTTGTGAATTTATGCTTAGATTCATCCCACACTCAACAAAGAGCATTCTTTGAAAATAAATGTGAAACACTTATGTATTTAGTGTAAAGGTGTCAAACAAAGCTACTCGGCACACCAAATCCATTATGAAAAACAAAACAAACAAAAAAACAGATTAACTGCAATTTTTCAAAAAAAAAAAAAAAAAAACAACAACAACCGGTGATTCTTATCTGGGAGTAGCTCATCTATCTATTTTAGTAAGAGGAGTAGACGACACAACACTGACATCTGGAATTGAAAAGTTGATTGCAACAGCACGATTCAGTGAAATCCAGCAACCCTTTTCGCTGGCAAAGTAAAAATAGCTGCACAGTTTTGGAAATCTGATGGTCTGAGAAGTGTTGGGCTTTCAGCCACATGAGTCTGAAAAGAAACAATTTGACAGGTGGAATTTCAATTGACAATTGAAACATTGTGCTATTGATTTAGTTCTAGTAGAGACCTTTATTCAAAGCAACAAAGCCTTGAGAAATGTCAAGATCTTGCTGACCAGTCTCCCAGGATGAAAGACCCTCACATTGGCCAATATTATGTTACAAAAAAGCATTTTTTCCCCACAGAAAAGGAATCCTCATATCCACATTCCAACTCATATATGACATGCAAAGAGGTTCATTCAGAGAGGAAAAAAAATAATCACCTACTGCAGGATAACGTCACTTTGCTTTACTGGCAACAGCAAGAAAACAAAAAAAACAAGCCGTCATAGAATTTAACTTAGCAAAAGGAAGGATTAGAATGTTCTTGTAATAAAGGGATGATTACACTTGTAGGTTTTATGCAATGAAAAAAAACAAACAAAAAAAACCCCGACCCTGAGCGCAGTACCTGTGGGTGATGTGATAAGACACCAATGAAAAATGTGTTGGTTTTTTTTGTTTGTTTTTTTTAAAGCTTTAGATTTCCTTATATATTAACTCCCATATACATTGAAAAACAAAATAATACAAAGCAAGAAAAGCATGCTACTTTTTTTCAAAAAGATGAACAATAAATGTTGTGCCTGTCACATCCGCTGGAGCTCTTTGTTAAAAGTCTCTCAGTCAGTCAACAACAACAACAGAAAATATTCACTCAGTGCGTCTGGGGAAAATGACTCAGACTTTGGCTTGAACTACCTTCGCCACACACCCACTTAAATCCTGCAGTTGAAGCCTGAAGTGCTTCATGTCAGGGGCCCAGCCGGCGGAGAGTCTCAACGATGCCATTATCAAATATAGCCCTAATAAAGCCTTTCCTCACACACTGGAGTCCTCACCCAAAATCTTGCTCGCGCTTTCTCCATTGAGTCAGATATGAAGGCTGTGGTTGAAATGTCTCAAAGGTAAATACAAGCTTCCCGACCTTGTGGTTTGACCTTGGTAACAGCAGCTCGGAGCACAATAAGTTTGCGCTGTGATCCGATCGTCACGTGTACGTGAGAGTCTGGAAGGAAAATGAGGTTTGCATCCAAAGACCAAAGACCTCTTGTCTGAGTCCTGTTTGATTTGACACTTTCGGAACACCGTATCTGACATGGTTGGGAAGCTATTTTCTACTTGAAGATAAAGTACTGTGTATTGTAGTCAACACTGCAGTGGTTGAGTAATCCAAGACTTTCCAAGACTCCATGATTATGGAGGTAATACTTGCAAACACAAAGGTAAGGTGCTGAAATTAGGTAAATAAGGTGCAATAACAGTGCAGCAGATCTTGTTAATGGGGGCTTATGTGTGTCACTGAGAGTGTGGAAGGAAGTGACCAAGGGGTCACAAGCTGATGTTATTTTCCTTTTCATATTCATGATAGAGCATTTAATCAATCGTCACAACATGCATGCATGCTGTATTGCTACCCTGTAAATGGATAAGCTCACATTTGAAAAGACACAGCCTGATGCCAGTGTGATGTGTTGACTCACTGTACAGAGAGTCTGCCTTCCATCAAATGTTGTTTTTCCGACATTCTTTCCAGATGAGAAGCCCAACGATTTCCATTTAAAAAAAAACGGAGATAAACCTTGCATTTACTCACATCTGAGCAGAGATTGCTAAACTTAGAAAAGTGTGATCATATAGTTTAAGAACACGTGAAATGCTCGTAGCAACACAAGTTAAAAAAAACAAACAAAAAAAAAATCACAATTAGTATAAATCTCAAAACATGAATTAGAAAATCCAGCATTAGGTACCGTCTGCTGGTAGTAACCATTAGTTTCCCGTTTTTAGCAGATACCAGTTATGGTGGTCTCCTGCTGTACCCCATCTTATCCAAAGTTTGCAGTATTGCTCATTCAAATATTGAGTTTTGATTGTAAGCAGGGGTTCTTTACCAACTCATTTGACTACTCTCACTTGATCTGTGCCATCTATAAACTGCATTCCCCCATTGAGATGTCATGTTCTGAGCATTTTCTCTGCCTCACACTAGCTTATGGAAACTGGTGATGGCTCCCAAGAAATCAGCAGTTGCTGGGATGCTCAAATCAACAATTGTGATTTGCTGACCAGTTCAAAGTCTGCCTGAAGCTGTTTGCATTGTTCTACAAGTTAGTGTTAAAGCCCCATCAGCCTTTCATTGAAAGTCTTTCAGTCTGTCAGCAGTGTCATCATCAAGCCTGCGACCTCAAGTATAGTCTTGATCTGCCAGCGTTGAGTCACTGTGTAACCAAACGTTCCATCTTTCTTTTTTCTATTACATACAGCTCAATATGAAAGAATTGTATCAAAAAGAAAAGGTTTTCAGAGTGCAAGCCTTTTCCCAAACACACTGATGTTTGCACCCTGCATGCACATGCATTAGCACCCCTGCTGATGTTTATTTAATACTGCCCCTAAGTGCTTTATCACTCCTCAAATTCAGCAGAGAACACTGACTGGTCAAATATTATATCGAGAGAATCAATATTTGTCGCACATCACTCTCTTTTTTTCCTCCTTTCTGTCTCTGGCCTTGACTGATGTCGGCATAGCAACGTTGCACTTCCTCTAAATTACAGAGTGGCAGCCAATCAAACACAAGCAGTGACCCTGGAGAGGCTGTGATAACAAATCAGCAATGGAGAGGAAGGGTGTCTGTGTGTGTGTGCATGTTGGTTTTCGTGTGTCATTGCAAGCAGTGGGCACTGAGATCCTCATGTCTTGTTGAGCACAGACCTTTGACTTGAGGCTGTCTGATCTTTTTCATTCTCCTGACTCAGAGCCTCCATTTCCTCTTCTTTAGCACCTAACAATTGTTATTAAATATTCTGTGCACCACTGAAGCTTCATGCCGAGGACGTTAGACGCATGTGGAGAAATGCCCCATATTTTATTCAGGATCAAAGAAAACATACATTCTATTTCAGACCTTAGAGACTCTACTCGTGTTTCAACAGCAGGTCAGTTTCTGACAGACGGAGCACATGGTTATACCGAAAAAATGCGTTTACCATTCATCTTCTATTCCCACTTCTTCAAACGAGAGCACAGTGGGTAATACTGCATGAACAGATCACAAGTATTACATAATTTAACATTCCACTTTTCCAAACTTCAACAGGTGAGTCTTTTTTTACACTATTGAGCGAAATTAGTTTTGGTGACCAACAAACTGATCTTCTCTTCAACTATATAGAAGCAGTCTGTTGCTTCTTTGTTAGCAGGCCTTAAATCCACTACCAATGGAAATAAGGCGATGCAAAGGAACAAACACAACACCAGTTGATTTTTGATGAAATGTTAAATGGTTTTGTCCAGCTGACACATATTTGTGAAACATGAGAAGATAAAAGCTCTGGATCAGCACGTGTGCTTCCAACTGTGATGGGGTGGCCTTAATTAGTGACGCAGCAGATGATTTATCCGAAATTCAAGCAACACCTAACTGTGATGACTGCCACAATAATTTCCAATGACATACTATAATATGCAGCTTCTTTCTGAGTGGGTCGGAGATCCAAAATGCACCCCCAGGCTCTGAATGGTCTTGTTGACACAGAGGCAGAGTGATGGGCCACTGCGTCAGATGACCTAGCCAACCGCAGTCACCCAAACCAAACACAACTGGGTTGAGTTGAATTGAGTATTAGAGCAAAGGTACAGAGAATGCCAAGTTCTTAATAAAGTCAGTCAAGCGTCATAGTGGTATACGAGCTCAATGGTAAAGTTTTAATTCCTTTCTCGACATTACAATCTACTTTAGTGGCGAGCGCAGAATATTGCAGGTTCAATTATATACTTGGTTACCTTTCTCCGTGGATATTTTATGAGATATTTCAAACAGGGTTTGATGTGTTATTCATGACAGGAAGACATGCAGAAAAAGTTGGGACTGCTTGTCTAATAAAGTTACACTTATTGCACTGAACAAGTGGATACACATTCTTTTCAGCGGGCCCATACAATAAAAGTTAAAAGTGCTTGGGAGCTTCAATTTCTTTGGAATACTACAAAATGTGCAAACCTTAACCATAATGAATGGGTAGATTAGGTTGAACCAAACAAAACAAAATGCATTAAGGGTTTGTGGTCAACAGGTTGTGTTTCAAGATTAGCCATTTTTAAAACTGAGAAAATTTTATTTGATGGATGAGTTTGTTTCTAATGTAACACGGAATTCACTTTTCAGTTCCAGGTGATTGAAGGTGATACTTCAGCACTGGGTTTTCACGCGCTCTCTTCAAAAATTTTGTATCAGCAAAGTCTCCTGTGACCTGGATTGATGTAGGGCAAACACACAGAGGATAAACCCCTTCATCATCTTGTCAACTAGTCATTCGAGGTATGGGACACAACCACTGCACTACATTGTTTTGTTTTTTTTTCGCAGACCGAAGCAGGTGTTTTGAGTGACTCTCGGCTGTGACGTACTGCAACATGCAGCCTTTGGATTTCTTGAAGCTTCGGAGGCAAACCCTGGAGCTCGCCAAAACTTAAACTGAAGTTGATTTGTAACCCTCCCTGCTGCACAACTTTTGAAGGTGGTTGTGCTGTTGTTAGATCCCGAGAGAAGCAATAAAACCGCCTGTAATTTCGATGTAATTGGTGTTTCTCAATGTCTTTCTCATGTGTGAAGACTCACTCCCGGTACAACACCAAAACCTTCACCTGAGTTGAAAAACTCAGCAAACCAAAAATCAATACAACAGATAAAGCAGAGTTCTGTCAAAAGCACACTCTGGCTCACACAATTGTAACGGGTTTCGAATTTAAGGAAGATTGTGATGAAGTGTGTGACAATCAAGTCAGGAATAACGTTCTAATGCCACTTTTAAAGCATAATTATAAAATAACAGTCAGTGTAAAAATGCAATAAATTTCTAATTCTAGTTTGCGAAACCTACTTTTTAAAAGATTTCACTTAATCTACATGGTTCATTATCCAATTCTGTTTAGTCTACTAAGTCCACTGACTTCTCTGAATATCAATTAGAACTCATAATATCAACCAGGAATTTATAATATCTACCTGCAAATTACCTAATTAGTTTCCTCAAATGAATCACTGGATCCTTTGAATCACTAAACTGTGCCCGGAAGGTACAATTAATTCCCACCAATTACCTTTGCCATGTTATTGTAGTAAGGGAAACTAGAACTGCAGTGCAACAACTTAGGAAGGGCATCGTACTCCCCCGCAGTTGTGGCAATGGCTAATAAAGCTTTGTTCACACAAATGAGGTTAATATTAGCTGTAACACCCAAGCAGATGTAATTCTGTTGTAGGTCTTGCAGTGTTGTTACTACCTTCTCAACGTGTTTAGAATCCTTTATTATCTACCAGTATAAAGCTTGCAGGCTAGGATATAATGAACGACCGAGGACTGAAAAACTTTTAGAGACAAAAGGAAAAAATAAATGCAGCCAGTAGCACAGCAGTTCGTTGTATTCTTTGCCAACAAAAGAGCTGAACTGAGAGAGAAGAGAGGAACAAAGCCACAATTTAGCATAGCATGGCCATAATGAAAACAGGTAGGTTTGATAAAGCACTGGAGAGGAATATACTTTCACATTAGTGGAGGAAGCACATTTTATTCCTGGAAGGAAAAAGAAAGGAGATTCCAGAAAATTAAGTAATATTTTCTGTGGTAGCAACATTATTGCATGTACAATAGCTCGCTTTGGAGCACAAGGTAAGACAAGAGAGAAGAAATGAAGAGGAAAAGACGTGTCTTATATTCCAGTCCATTGCCCACAAGTGACAAGGTCTTACATCAGCGGAGCAATATGGCGATCCAGCCCACTGTGCCGTGTGGGAATTGGTAAAAAGGCATTTTGGATTTGTTTTTCTTTTAATCCCTGTGAAAGATGTAAATGAACGAAAAAGAATAGTATGTTTAAACATGTTTGCATTGTGGGGGCGAGGCATAAAAAAAAAAAGAAAAAAGAAAAAGTTCTTATTGAAATTCAAATGATTTTACACCCCAACTCTCTTTACTTCCACAGTCTTAATGTGATCTATGTCTGATATTTACTTTCTCTCTAGATGAGGCAAACGCACAAGGAAAAGAGAGCTGTAAACACACATATCATCTTGTGTTGGGAACATAACACTGTATGAGAAACTCGAAGAGGACACTGGGCAAAAGACTGAAAATACACTGTCGCAGGTAATAGTGTCGTCGGCAAAGACCCACATGTCACCCCGGCATGGCAAAAATAGCACAACAGCTGGTAAAGTTGTCATCATCGTGCATGCAGCGTCTGGTCTTTACCAACGTGGGAAATTAAGACTCATTTGCAGAACGACCAGAGACCAAAACAGAGTTCTGGCTGTGTTGTGCATGTCTGGTAAATACTGAACTTTGACTACTCATCAACTGTCTTCTTATAGAATCTAATTGTTTTGACTGTTGTAGTCTTTAGATTCAACATGGAATTCCGATCCGGGCCTTAATGAGATATTGTCATTGACTATGCAATATATTTACCCACTATATTTTACCTTAATGCAAATAATGTACCTTTTTTGCCTGACAATCCTCCCGGAATCCAGCCAGTAACAGCTTCACATGCTTCAAAATAAAGACATTATCAATTTTTTCTTCTGGTATGATCAACATATAGTAAAACAAATTGGTTGAGATTAAGCAAACATAACAGTTGGAATTGACCTTTGCCGACTAACTAATGTAACACTTTTGTTTTAATCCACACACATTGCCATGTGCTATGGAATATACTCACTCCACGCGAGGAGACACTTGGGTTTTAGCGTTCTGTATTTAGTTCTTCGTGTGATGTCCTGTGCATTGCAGCCTCAAGCTCCAGGTTATGTCTGAGTGCTGTGATCTCCTGCTGCTGGTGTCCTGCTTACTTTGAACTTCACAGGTTTCTCTGAATGCAACGGGTTGTTGTCATGTGATTGGACGGCCGAGTTAACATGCACCCAACAGGTGTAAATAATATTTTGACTGGTGAATGTAAATATACTTTTTCCTATACTTTTTTTCAGCCATAGGTGGTGAAGCTAATTAAAAAAAAAAAAAAAAGAAGAAAAAAAAAATGTGATTTGCAGTAATTTAGACCTCAGAGAGAATGAGATGAAGTCAGAGTGCAGACTGACTTCATATCTGCATGCGGATCACATTTTAATTCGAGGTGTAAATTAAGTCCGTCTCCGTTTCTCTCCTCTCCGCTTCCCTCCCTTGCGACTGGATTAGCTCTGAAGTGGACTCCTCATCTAAAGCTGCTATTGCACCCCTGCATTAGCTGCAGTATTCCATTCAACTACGTGATATTAATAGGGTCCCTGGATTAGTTAGG
>OMNM01021020.1:1985-12912 GCA_900302745.1 Parablennius parvicornis | reverse complement strand
CCCGCTGTCAGAAACTGAATTTTAAAAACTTAGGATGTTGAGGCGCTACAGAGAGAAGCAGGCGGGAGCAGAGAGCAAGACCTGTATTTATCAGTTTAGTTTTGTTTGTTTTTATTTTAGAAAATAATCTGGAACATTTTTAATGAGACCTCCCGGGATCAGAAACAAGGATTCGACTTCTCTTGCAACAGATCGTAGCTCAAAACAAAAGTTACCGGCAGAGTAGAAATATAACTTATTACAAGGATCATCTGTTAATGTTTTTATTTTTGTCTGGGGTTACTTTGACCTTTTGTTTATTTGTTAAATGCAATTCGTATGATAATTTTAACTATTGTCTTATGTTTTCAATCTTCTCCAAGTGAATTCAATGTTCCTTTAATGTTCCACTACACTGCTGTGGTCACAGATTGTCGAAAAGTGCATAAATATCATGCTGAAGATCACTATTGTCCTCTCCATAAACAAAAACAAACACAACAACATCTCATCTAAACACAGGTTTCGATACACTCTTTGTTTTCCAGGCTTCTAATTCAAAACCAAACTTCATTTTGTTTACAAACTCAGGATTTATAGTTGTGTTGAAGTGAATTTGACTAAAACGTGCAAATATACTGAAAAAAAAAACTGAAAATTGTCCAGTGAGTATTTTTCTGGACACATTTAAACACAAGTCAGATCAGCAAACAGTTTGTGGCCCTAAAATAACCCGACACACACACACACACACACACACGGACACACACTTTCCTGCTTGTGTAACACAGACGTTCTCCGTCCAGGTGCTTCACCCGCTGCAGCAGCGTTTCCTCAACCTCATCAACCAGGAGAACTTTGCTCAGATCAGCCAGGAGGAGGCCGTCAAGCAGGAGATCATCGCCACGCTGGAGGCGCTGTGTGGCATCGCCGAGGCCACGCAGATCGACAACGTGGCCTCGCTCTTCTCTTTCCTCATGGACTTCCTGTCCAGCTGCATCGGCCTCATGGAGGTAACTCGCCAAACAAAGCACGGAGCCGGAAGTCTGCGGCCACAACTCCACTGATTATTATGATTTTCGTCAGAAGACAAGTCCAACACAAACTGCTGTCACCACAGATACTTCCAAATGCAGAATTCAACTAAATATATCTTAAAATGTTTGAAAACGCAGCGCTATTATTAGTTATTATATTGTTACTTTACAGATGAGTTATCTATAGATCAGAACCTTCGTCATTTTGGGTAGTTTGTAACAATTAAGAATTTTCTAGCAGTTCTATAATATTGATTTATAGTGATTTCTAACATTTTACATGTAATTGATTAAATTATTCCAACGGGCTTCTTTACATCTCAGCACTGTATTTATTTTATATATTCTGGTTTCTGTATTTCTTTTGCTTCACGACTGATATTGTTCTTGCTTTTAATGTATCACTGAATAACTGGCAACACTCTTAAAGAAAAATCTCTAAATATTTGCGTTGTTGTTTTGTGTTTCGGTCGTTCAGGTTTACAGCAACACGCCGGAGACGATCAACCTCATCATTGAGGTTTTTGTGGAAGTGGCTCACAAGCAGATCTGTTACCTTGGAGAGGTGAGACCAGTTTAAAATATCTTCACAAACCACTTTCCTCTCTGCCAAACATTTCCCTGCTCTGTCAGGACGCTGCATTAAGAATTCACTGTTTAACTTGCGGATGATTCTTTCTTGGTTTTCGAGCATCTGTTTTCTTTTTTGGTTTGTTTTTTTGTTTGGGGTTTTTTTTTTTTAGATAGTGTTGTTACTTTAATATGTAGTAGAATATAATATAATACACTAGTAATGCAAAATTAGCTCACCAGTAGACGGCAGAGACACATAATATTTAAGAAAATTGTTTTTGATGTCGTGCCTCAAAGCGTTTGCAATCATCACGTGTCAAAGTATGTTTACAAAAGTATCTTCTACATTAAATAAGCACACATATGAGAGTGTGAATGTAAATATGTAAATATGATCTATAGGTTTGTGTTCAAACAGAATTATATCAATGTCTATGTTTCCTGGGAAATAGACTCAATTTGTGTAACTGTTCCATATGTATAAAATAGTCATTTTAAGTTAAATAAGTGTGTATTGAGTCTTCCAGGAATCGTCTTGGTGAGTTTTTGCGTCTCTCAGTGTCGTTTTTATGTCGCATCCGTTTCTACTCCGACTGCGTCGCTCCAGCAGACGGCAGAGAACCGCCGAGGCCTGCACAGAAACAGCTTTTAGCTCGCCGTCATAATCAGATGGAGCAGAAAGTAAACCAGTGAAACGCGGGACCTGGCGTAGCAACGACCACAGTCCAGGTTTTAGTGTTTTGCTGCATCAAACTTTGTTGAGTCTAAAAGAAAACTTTTTTTTTTTTCCCTCGTCCAGACAAAGTCGATGAAGCTGTACGAGGCCTGCCTCACGCTGCTGCAGGTCTACTCCAAAAACAACCAGAGCCGGAAGCGGAGCGACGCCACCGCCGAGGAGGACCAGTACCAGGACCTGCTGCTCATCATGGAGCTGCTCACCAACCTGCTCTCCAAAGAGTTCATCGACTTCAGCGACACCGGTGAGTCCTCGTCCTCCGGTGAAGTCCAGACCTCCGCCTGGTCGCCCGAGCCTCAACTCGCCCCGTGTGTTTGCAGACGAGGTGTTTAGGAACCAGGACCCGGGGACGCCGGCATCCAATCGGACCGTGTCGGCGGCAGACGTGGTTCTGTACGGAGTCAACATTGTTCTTCCGCTCATGTCTCAGGACTTGCTGAAGGTAAAACCACACGGCACCGTGGACACATGTTGTCCATGTCTGGTGTGGGAGTACGACCTCCGCTCACTGGACATAAAACACAATGCTGCTGCCAAACACACACACACACACACACACACACACACACACACACACACACACACACACAGCCCCCCACCCGGCCCGCATCCATTGTCTAAATGTCATCTGGCAAACAAAACGCCTGTTCATACAGAGCCGGAACAAAACGCTGCATCCTCTATTCACACTTGTCAAACACTCCCAACAAACGCTGCCATCGTCTCAAAAAGCCCGGCTGTCTCCGATCTCTTTTATTATCATCACTTTTTTTTTTTTTTCTTGAAACTATCGGGGGCACAGAACTTCTCACCCCGGATCAAAGGGGGGTATCATAGCAAACATGGCGCAGATCCCAATCCTGATAGCCATCGTCTGTGTGTGTGCGTGTTTGTGAGACAGAGTGTATGATTTGTGCATGCAGGCCATGAAAAAGCCCCATTGTGGCTTTGCCAGTATGCCTAATTAGTGTGTACACAACTATGTCAGCCGTCCTGTGATCTCCTCTTGTTCGGCTGTTGTGTGGGGCTGTATTGTGAGCCGAGTGGGAACACTCAGAGAAAATGCAGATCTCTGCATGCGTGTGTGTGTGTCTGGGTGAGTGCGTGTATACACGCGCTTGGGTTATCAGAGAAACACATCAGCGTTCCTGCCTGTCTGGTTGCGGTCTCGTCTTCGTCTCATCCGCGAGCTCAGCGTCTCAGATGCCTCTTGATTTACGACGGCGAGGCCCCGCGGCTCCAGGATCGGGTGGCGCTCGCCGGTTGTGCCAGCTAAAGGTGGAGTCGAGTTCACCCCTGACTGTTTACTTAATACACTTTAATAACTGATTTTATGTCCTTATCACCAGGGTCTGAAGCCACTGGTTTTAATCGTGTAGCTTTGGGTCTGGATCCCCACAGGTCCCTGAACGTCGTGCAACTTTTACCTGACAACATGCTCTAGTTACACAGATAACACCGAGGTAGATAAATACCTTCCTCACTGATTATTTCCTCTTTTTCCCCTAAATTCAGGCCACAATGTGGATCCCTGTATGTCCTTGTGGATAACAGAACAAGTTTGACAGGTTTAAACTTAACCTGACCAGGAATCTGCTGTCTTAGAGGAGCAGAGCTGCGTTGACAACTTTCAGGACTACTGAAGGGCGCCCGTCCACACTGTACACATGTGACTTCTGTTAAAACAAATACGAGGAATTCCTGCAGCGTCTTACGCATGTGGTTCATTTCCAAGTCATGAAAGCAGTATTTATTTTTTTTTATTTTAGGGTCATTTGAGGGTTACATCGTGTTTTTACCAACTTTTATTAAGTGAGATTCTGAGATGTTGTCCCACAAGTGCAAGAAGTATCTCTTGATAGCACTTTATAAAGAAACATGAAAAGGAAAGTGAGCCTTTGATATGAACCCGCACAGAAATGCATTTTAACAGCGGCAGGTAACAGCACAGCAGCCACAAAACAAAGCTCGGCGACTTCAAACTGCTGGAAGATTAACTTTGACTTAATCAAATGTTCTGTGTCCCCCCCCCACACCCTCTCTCCCTCCTTCCTCCCGCCCTGTTTGCAGAGATGAAAGAGTCCACTGAATGAGCTTTGTGCTGGATGAGGGATAAGACTATTGTCTGAGTTTCGCTTTTGTCACAATGCTCCAGGATTTTTAGTTTGCCTTCGGTCGCTCGGTTTCCAACCCGCAGACAAACCGTCTGAGACGGCGGTCGTGGAATTTCTCGAGTTCATTTGCAAACAAAACACCCGACTCGGGTGAGGCTAGAGCGCCGTGTCTTAAAGTTGCAAGACTTACAAATCAGCCGATGCTCTGATTTGCCTCCAAAACCCTCAACTTCCTTGAAGTCCAGCATCAGCGGGGTTAACACAGCTGTGTTGTTTCTATAATCATCGTAATTTGTCTGTTCTCAGTTGATAACAATCTTGTTTTCAAGCAAAACTTCATCAGAATAAAGGCTGTATTTGATCTCCTGTAAGTGCTTGAAGATAGATCCGCTCTGTTGAAGCCCCACATATCTGCTCCACTGCAAAAATACTTTGTGTGTGTGTTTGTGTGTGTTTGGTGTTGTGCTGTGAAACAAAGCTACGGGAGATAACATGAGATGTGTTATCGGGCTTTGATGTTCTGCTATGACTGTGTGAGTGTGTCCTGCTTTATCAGCTCCCCAAGACGTAATGGGGGCCTGACCTTATCACTGTGTCTCTTCCTCCTGCATCCAAACCTACATGTCTCCACCTGAGATCCGCAATATAAACACACCTCTGCAGACCAGATCAGACAAATATGATTCTCTTCGCTCTGTGGCAATACACCCAGTCTCCAGATAATGATGACATCTGAAGCATCAATGAGACCAAAGGCAGTGATACAATCCCGTCATTGATTTGTGTTCAATAATCCACCTTCACCCCTTCAGTTCAGCGCTGGATCCGAATTATGTCTAACGATAACAATGTCTGTTTACATGGAAATGGCAGAAAGACCTAAAACATTATGTAGTTCTCATGTTGGGCCACTAGTGGGTGCTGTTGTGTGTTTTGTAATAAAACAGACTCCTGCACAGAGAACAATACGCTATGAACATTAACAATGGGAGTACATGGACATTTGACATCTAAGTTAGATTGGTATTCCGAGTGACTCTCAACTGTAAAACCACCAAGTCCCAGGAGATTATGGACTGAGAGTCAAATGTTGTTAGTGTTCATCTGTTCGTTCATGTGCGGAACAACTATTTATTACAGTCGCAGAAAAGTCACGTTTTCCTCAGTTTTCATGAAAACAGCGTTGAAAAGGTGTATGTTCAGTGTCTCCAAGCACCGTTACTGTGTAAACCGAAACCTCCAACAGAACAAAGATTTTATGTTTTCATTTGAAAATGTTCTTGTGTCATCGGGATGTGAGAAAACTTGCTCTGCCACTCAACAGACTGAGCTGGATGTTGTTTGAAGGCTTTTGGTTCTGCCTTCCAAGCAAATATAGTCAACTTCCTAAAGCTGCTTCATATTTAATGTCTCCTATTAGTTTGCTGAAAGCAAACTTTGAATATGAAGCTGCAACATGGTGGTGTACCTGGTAGTGACTGTGTCTCATAGGATGTTATTCCAAGTTGAAGTGGTCGAGGTTTTCTCTAGCCTCTTTTAACAGTCCAAACACTTCTGTGTTGGGTTAGTTTATGACTCTAAATATTCTGTCACTCTCTGCGCTAGCCCTGTGATGGACTGGCAGCCCGGCCAATGTGTAACCTGCTCCTTCTCCAACATTTGCTCGGCTGAGTTTGAACCCCCACAGTTTTAATGTGGATGAAGGGAGTGCAGAAGACGAATGGACGCCTCTTGCATGTTGGCGCTGTGTTAATGGGAGAGTGGTGATGTATAGAGTGCTGCAGGCATGACGTATAACGCTCATCCAACCCGGAATTCGGCTCTTTGTCAACTCAACCAGATTGATGCTAATGGGAATTCACCAGTGGTTTCCCAGCCTTTCTTTTTTTCAAGGAGTCACCCCCAGAAAGCTTTTAAAGGAGGCTATGCACTTCTAGAAATGTTACAGTCAAGCCAAATTCTCGCAGACACACCAACTCTGACCAATAAATTTAAAGCCACAAGACGTTTCCCAGACCTGCTTGAGACCAAAAACTGGGTTATTTTGCTTCTTTTAAAACATTGACAACTTCAGATCAAACGAAAACGCAAGTCTTTTTTTGTGTTTTGGATGTCCATTCACATGACAGCAGTGCTCAGAGTGTCATGACTCCCTGTTCATAATTCTCCTGGGACTCGGTTGTTTAATAGTTGACCGTCACCTTTAACAGCAATACAACTTTGTTGTCTGTCCTAACGTTTGTGGACTGACTATTATAAATGCTTATAGCCAAATAATGCTAACTGCATTGTTTTTAGTACTTCTGCTAATTCCATGTAAATAGACATTTTCAATAAGCTTCCAAAGGCTGTCGTGTAAACGGGGCCAAACCTTTGGTCTGATGGCCACCACAGAGGGACCCTGAGCCCAGGTTAGAACCCATTGTCCTATTGCGCTAGAGCTGAAAATGAACACTCACCCAGTCAAAACTTTATGATTCTTGTAATGTGATGTAGTCCAACTTGTCAAACAAAAGCCTTTCTTCTCTGTGTGTGAGACGTTGGAAATACGTGCTGATTAATTTACGTTTTACCGAGCGGCTGGAATTATTTGTGAGTGTAACCACATTAAGGCGAAGCAGCCTGCGTTTAGCATGATGACATAACATGTCTGAAAGCCTCCACAGTCCCATTTAGCCACTTGGTTGAAACCACCTCTTTTAAGATCTGTAAAAGCTTCACAAATCATGACTGTGTTATTTGCTGACGTATCTTCTGTGGTTGAAATAAGCGTATTTCAGCCACAAAACTCATTTCAGTCATCGAACCAGAAAACCCATGTTAAAAGCTTTGGGACGAGGGAACAGGAAGGGCAGAAATCCCATCTTTTATTAGGTTTTTGTGCTCATTTCAGCAGCATGCTAAGCAGAGGACTAAAACTAGCTCATAGCCATGGGCTCTCACCGTTAAAAAAGGGGGCATCAGAGAAGAGGGCCTGTAGTTGTTATGTCATGTGGGCGTCGGCATATCAGCACAGTGCTGCTAATGTAGTGAGAGTTCGCCCATTTTGAAAAGTTTCACCTGAAGCCACGTCTTGTTTACTGCAGTGGTAGCGAGATGCTCTGGGAGCTGTGCCAAAGCGCCGGTGACCTGCAGCTGAACGCCTCACCCGAATACTTCTGCTTCTGACATTGCCATCAAGCCCCACTGAGCAGACAAGGGGTAAAGATGACGACCGGCACATTTAATGTGTCTTCAGTTCGACTCAGAGATCAAGTCTCTGCCCACATTCAGTTCGTGACCTCATGTTGGAGTGCATGAGGACGATGTAGGACATGAAGTGGTTGTCCTGATGCGTGTGACTTAAAAACTACAAACTAAGGCCCCGTTTACACGTTTTCCAGTGACAATGCAAAAAATGTGTTGCATTTTCATATGTGCGACAACAATCCTCAGATTCACTGTAAACTTTTTGAAAATGACTCCAATGGTGGAATTTTTCGAAAAACGATCAAAAGGGATAAACCTATTTTTGAAAATGCTTATATAAGTAGCTAAAAAGGATACGAAAAACAGTTAATATCGTGAAAACTGATAAGACTGGATAAAAAGCTATAAAGACAGTAAAACTCTTAAAAATATCTAAAATATGTAACTCGAAAAAAGAAAACTTCTTCAACCACTAGAAATGATTATAGAATAAAAAAATATTAAAAGCGTCAAAAAATGCTAAATTGAGCTGAAAAATATAAAATGGTTCAAATTGCTGAACTGCTCAAAGTGAAAAGCCAAAGGTGTCCTATACTTGGTACTACTGATAAAAACATCTGCCAAAATGGCAAACTCAGGTAAAAACTCCAGAAACAAATTAATACCGTAAACCAATTTGAAACCAGGACAACTGCTGAAAAAATGCTAAAATAAATACAGTGTCTAAAAGGGCTGATATAACCCCCCAAAAATTGAGAAATTGGTTAAATTGCTGAAGTAGATAAAACTGTAAAAATGGCTCAAACCGCTTCTAAATGGCTCCATGGGGAAAATGGCCAAAGCGACTTTTTCATTGATGAATGTTATCATCCGTGGGCGTAGCTGCTCAGTCTGTCTACTTGAGATAAACATTTGAAGTATTTGGTTTATGTGACTCTGCCTTTTTACGTAATGTCAGCTGGGACCGGGTTGGGCCCCTCGTGAGGAACACAAAAATGGATGGAAATGTATTATAATGTCTCCGGAATGACCCCACGTCTGATTTGAGCCTTGTTGTGCAGTGAAGGTACGACCGTCTTCACCAATGTGGCTGAACCAGGTCATGGAACAATCCTCGAGGAGCGATCGGTTTGTGGGTTGAACAGAGGAGAATGTTGGTTAAAATTTCAATCACATCAGTGAATAAATTCAAGTGTGCTGACTGAAGAAGAAAATGTGGCTTTCATTGCACAGCAGACATCTGCCACATAAATTAAGTTGAAGAGACGATGGGCGTTTAATTGCGTTAGAAGCATCCAAGCCTGCGTTGTTAGCGCTGTCTGCTCCTCTCCGAATCTCCTGTAAATCTACAACTTTTGAAGGAAAACGATCTCGTCGGCTCTTGTCATCGCCCGGTCAGGGTGTGTTGTTTGGGGAACTCGACTTTCACGTCTTTGGCATGAATCTGCGCGTCATTCATTCGAGGATTTTTGAGGTCTGGTTTCCGAAGCTCGCCGGAGCGTTTGATTTAGGAGCGTTATTTTCACCTCTCCACCAGAAGAGAAGGCCTTAATTTATGTCCTGTATTTTGCAGTGCGACTGTGCGGTCGCAGCCCTCATCTGTTTTCCAGCACGGAGGGGAAGTAATTCTCTAACCTCTGTGCACGTGTGTCTCGTTAGCTAACATGGCTATTAGCCACACTTAATTCCTTTCTGTCTCTCCACTGAAGGTCCTACTGAGAGACGCATAAATATCGCAAATGGGGGTAAAAACCGGTGCCTCCCCGCCGCTTCCTGCCCGCCAGCTGCCCAGCTAAGCACTTTTTGGTCGTGACAAAAGTCCTTGACGCACCTCGTGTCTGCTGAAAAGGGGACGTTCCTGGTTGTCACCCAGTCTTGATCAGCGTGAGATTTACGGTGACCCGACCCAGGGAACGCCATCACGGGGGTGCGTGGAATTACCCCAGGTCGACTCCTCCGGGGAGTGACTGCTGGAGGTCAGGGTGAGAGATGCAGATTTATATAGCCGGGGGCTACGAGCCGCACATGCTCTTTCTCCATTTAGCTAATGGGCCCGCTGTCATAACAGCCATCCTTTCAGGAAGGAAGAGTTACGGCCTCATTGTCTTTCTGCTGAAGTTGTTTGTGTGTTTTCTTCTTGGAAAGCCGTGACTTTGTTGCTCGTGTGAAAAGAAACCGTACAGCCTGATGGCCAGACTCACTGTCAGGTTGATGTAAGAGCTGCTGCTTCGAGAGTCTGGAAGATGGAAGGTACGAAAACTGTTGAAATACATTGCAAATGTTAAGAAAGCGGCACTATTTCAACACCTGTTAAAACTATACAAAATACATTACTTGTGGTTTTGAAGCACAGATGCTCCGAACATACAATCTGTTTTTATTACAAGTGTGATCGTATTCAGATTGTTACTTTAATGTAATGTTTGTAATTTTAGTCACATTAATTAGGTAGTAATCAAATTGTGAGTACACAAGGAAACATAATGTGCCTTAAAGAAAAGAAATTCAATTTCGGGGGCCTTTTGATAAAGAAGGAGTCTGTTTTGAAAGTTATAGCAGCTGTCCTCAGCACTACCATGAAAACAGAAATAGGAGCCAGACTGGGTTTATTCTCTTCTTTCTGACATTTTTACAGAAAAATATAATTATAGAGATGCACCGTTTACGTAATGTTGTACCATTACAGGAGAATTCTTTAGGCTTCATTTAGCATGTGTTTATTTTCTGCAATTCCCTAACATGAATGTCCCAAAAGCACATCCATTTCTGTTCCAGAGGAAATCGGCACCCCATCTTAGTATCATTTACTTGGTAGAAGCTAATTTATTTAATTTCAAGCAAGACGAGAAACAGTGACTTTGCTTTGCATTTGTATGTATTTCGTCAGCATACGAGGTTTTTCACAGCATGCCAGGACCTAAAGGGCACACACACACATACACACACGCACACAAGCCGTGTCACATAGCGTCATGTCATCTGAACACCCCACACACACACACACACACACACACACAATCACACACACACAAAACCCTTCCCTTGGCCTCAAACTGAATGTGCGGCACAGAAACAGAAGAAGTAGTCAGCCATATGCCAAACGTGATAAAATGGTTGTTCTGGATCGGCGCCTTGTATCGAGGTGACGTCGGCGCATGCCAGCTCACGATGGCACCTGATGGTGAGTGGGCTTCCGTGGAAAACACGAGGGTCTGACATTCTGATTCCTCAGCCACACTGAAGAAAAACTGGAAAACTGCCTCGAAGATTTATATATATATTTTTTTAGGGCTTTATAT
>OMNM01021004.1:1926-15796 GCA_900302745.1 Parablennius parvicornis | reverse complement strand
TGCTGCTTCTGATTCTCTTCTGAACATCATTCATCGAGCCACAAAGTCGAAAAGCTGCAGTTTTCTCTCTGAATGTACACTCGGCCTTAAATAAGCACATTGTGTGTTTGCGGCTGAACCGTGGATAATGCTAATGACCACGCAGACGCTTTACCCACGTCCGACCTTCCCTTCTGAACTGCCGAGGTCCAGGAACTACATCCACCCTCTCCCACCTTCGACTCGGTGGAGAAAAGCCGCTAATTACATCCCCACAAAGGCTCGACCCCGCCGGGTTCGTTCCAGCATCGGAGCAGGTAACCTTTGATTCTGTCCGCCTCTCATGCAGCCGGCTGTTTATTTTCTGCTTTGTTGGAGTCCGTCGTCCTCCAGCTGCTGCTCTTTCCTTTTACCGCTCATCAGATGGCCATTTTCTCAACACACATTACCCATTAAACACAGGTTCCTGGTGATATTCCTCATTAAATAACACTTAGCATCCATTTTTTATGTGAATTTATATTTAATTCAGATGTAAGGTTAATGTCCTCCACCTTTTTTTTGTCCTTCTGTAGATGTGGAGCTTTTTCTCTTTCCTCAGTACTGTGGGTAAAGGCTACAACGGTGGTCCTTGAACCAGTCTCACAGTGCAATGTAGGATCACCGATTTGTACCAAACATATCGCCACGTCTGTGCCAAGATTTTTTGCTTTCGCCTGGCACAGCCGGAAATCGAATGTAGCGGCCTCGAGCAGCCTTATTATAAGTGCATGAAAAACTTTTCCCTTCTCATTTGATGAATCCTGGGTAAGCTGCTCTCTGATGGGATTCTTGGCTCGAGGACGAAAACTGTAATTAGGACTTGATCTGTTTGTTAATTTTAATGTAACTTCTAATATCCTCCGTTTGACCCGAGCATTACCTCCAGCTCCGATCACTCCCACCGCCGCCAACGTGGCGGCGCAGCATTAATAACACACAGCTGAAGGATCTTTACCCCTCCAATACCATGTTGAAACCCTCAATCTAATTTCTTTAGACCGCTGAAGACTCTGTGCTCTCATTTCTGCACATTTCCATTGATTAGGCCGGTTTGTTCTGCAATTCCCACAAATGGTCCTTTACACTGAGATCTGGTCATTTGGAGGAGAAGGCAACACAGACTGGAAGTGGTTAAAACAATCCAGAGTTTTCAGTCAATCGCACATACGATCAAAACAGGTCCAAAACTAGTCTCAAATTAATAGCAATAGGCTAATATACATAGAAACTTATTCTATTATCAGAGTGAAACAGAGTTTAAAAAATTACCAAAAGAGATTGAAAAATAATTTAAAAAGTTGTTTGAATAGCCGAAACCCAGTGGGTCAAAAGTAGGAGATAAATATCTCAAAGTAGATTCAAATAGAGTGTGAAAAACATTGAATCTACTCTAACATGAGAACCAAAATTTTAAATTCACAGAAAGTGGTCTAAATAAAAATATTTAAAACATTTTAAATAAAACCATATCCACAGATGGCCTAAAATAAAGGATAAAAAACAAAAAAAACACCTTATGATGTCTTTAAAGATTACGTAAAACTAGTCCAAAACGTGTAGTACTCATCTGAACTATGAAAAAAGCCTTTAACACAATCCAGTTCACACAGAAATCAGGCTAAAACTAGCGTAAACCACAGCCATACATAAGCTAAAGAAAACAACATCAAAACCCACTGGAAAACAAGTCCCACACTATACTCCAAAGGTTGTTCTAAAATTAGTCCCAAACTGGTCCGAGATTAGGTTCCAAACTAGTTCAAAAACGACCCCAAGCTTGTCTCAATTTAGTTCCACACTAGTCCAAAATAAGTTCAGAATTAGTCCAAACTATTCCCAACTAGTTCTAAAGTAGGTCCAAACGGGTACAGACCAGTTCCAAATGACTCCAAAAGTATTGGCAAACTAGTCACAAAGTAGTCTGAGGTTCCAAACTAGTCCCATCTACCACTAAATGAGTCCCAATTAGTTCCAAGTTAGTCCCAAAGTAGTGACAAACTAGTCACAAAGTACTGTATCCCCTATCTGGACTTAAACTTGTCTCAACTAGTCCAAAGTTAATCCAAAACTAATCACAAACTAGCAGTAATCTAGTCTGAAGTTGATCCCTAATGAATCAGAAACCCAAACTACCCCAAAAAATGAATCTGAAATCTATCAGTTTTTGTGTATAGCTTAAAATCTGGTTCCACATTGAAAAGTAGTTTAATTATATCCCAGGTCCAAAGTACATCTGCTTGATGAGATGAAAACGAATCAAAACCATCGAACCAAGTCATAGAGAACTTGTCACGGACACATCTAGTCCTGGTCACAGAGGAATCTTGACTTTGGTCAAAATTTGGTCAGCATGCGTTGATGTGGAGCTGCTCCACTGGCTCCTAGAGGTTTCAGAGAAAAATACAAAATGTGTCGGATTTGTGCCGAGTCAGCAGTTTGAGTCAAATTGGACTTTTTTTTTCTTCTTTTTTACAATTCTTTGATTTTATTTTCTGCTCACAGCCACTGAAGAGTAAAACCGTGTCGTACCGGAGAGCCATTGTGTCCAGGCAGATGCGTCCTGTTGTTGTTGGGATGTGAATGTTTATCTGGAGCGTTCAGACGAGAGGAGAAGAAAAAAAAAAAAGGATTTTTACTCGTCTCCCGGTTCCCTCGGTCTGACCTCAAAATGGAGAGTGAAACGCTGCAGACAGACGAAGATGGGGAATGGAAATGAAATATTCTGAAGTCTGAGGAGAGGAAGAGTGAAGGGAGGAACAGGGGACAGGAGAGGAGTGATGGAAATGGAAACTTGTCTCAGGGTTACTATTTCAAGAAAAAAAGGTACATTTCAATCCCCCCCAAAAATGAATGTAAGGAAATATTGTACAATAATAATTCTCATAATAAAATCTAAAAGCATTTTGTTGCAGTTTTACACTCGCTTTAGTAGCTTAACATAATACTTAGCCCCCCCTTGATCTATTTCACAATGGTTCATTCCAGTTTCACTTGTTTTAGCTTTAGACCACTGGTCCCTGACCCCCGAGGTCAAATGGTAACGGGCCCTACAGATATAATATCGAACTTACATTATTTCCATTTTATTTATTATCTGATTCTAAACATTGTTTCATTTTTGAAGATTACCAGATTCTCTCTGCCACATATGTCTGTGACTCTTCTTGATGCATGTCAAGATGCTTTGCTTTGGTCACATGAGTAACTTGGATCACGTTTATTATTATATCTAGAAAAAAGCTGTCGTGCCATTTTTATTATGTTGTTTTTGTACTTTAAGGCTACTTTTGGCTGCATTTTTGACCAGTTTAATGCAAATTTCCGGATAGTGTTGGCTAATTTCAGTAGTTGTACACCTTAAGGAAACCATGGTTATATAGCTATAGGTTACCTTTATAGTTATTTTCGACAGACAAATTGGACAGATTTTGAGATTATGTTCAAGTTGGTGAAGTTCTAGACTTGATTTCAGTTATTTAGTATCAAGGTTTTGATTAAATATTCAGCATGAAGGCAGCAGGTTTACAGCAAGCACTACTATGTGGATTTCAGAGACAGTTTACAGCCGTTCACTCTGTTATGATGATCGGAAGTTTATTTACACATTAAAAAATGTGACGTGCTAAAAGACTAATACAGGAGTCTGAAACCTTTCCCAACAAAAGATCAGTTTTTGTCACTTTTCATCAAATAAAATTCGTCTGGAGCCACAAAACACACTCAATCACAAACAACTGCTCAGAATATAAAGTTATTTATGTGTTTTTGATAAATGTACATTCATGATGTTCCATGACAACAGTTTAGAATCAATTTAGCCATTTCAGTTATTTTCAATCCTCCTGATTCGTTTTAGTCTATTTTGAAAATACATGAATAAATAAATAATGGGATGAAACATCTTCTCCATATATTTTTCAGAAAGCTTCAGAGGGAACAAAAGAGTGTGGCTGTGGATCCGCAGGTTGCAGGCGCTCTGGTCTAACAGACGTTGTCAGGAATTTCTACAACAGATATTTTCCTTCAATAGCAACACAGAGAGCATGTTAGCACGTAGGTAAACCACCCTGAGGTACTTTGTTATTTATCCAGGAATGTTATTCTAGATGACGGTGGGTTTCATCAGCTTCACCTCGTAAAGAGACAAGGAGCAAAGACCGCCGGCCGTTTTCTGTTTACAGCCACAAGGAAAAGATAATCTGTGACAACAACACAAGTTCGAGACAAACACCGATTTTCTCCCCGTCTAACTCCTCACTTCTCACATTTCACACACGCTGGGCCGTCGGAGAGAGTAATCACAGGCGAGAGAGGAGCCATAGAGGAGCCGGCGAGGCCTTCGCAGCCCGGCATGGAGGAGAAGGAAGAAGAGGAGCATGATGGGATACCGTCAGGAGGTCCCGACGTGTCGGGAAACATCAAACACAGGTTGGCTCCAACAGTTCTTCGGTTTCAAGATTTAATTCTTAAAAGAAGATCTAAAAATGTTTTAGCAGTCTAATGGAATGATTCATACTTACACATCTCACCAATATGTGCTCTATTGGAGGAAATTATTCTGAATTATAGATTATGAGTTCACTCAGGTTTTCAAGAGGAATCAGTGGAAGCGGGACTGACGGAGACGTCACCCTCCTTAGTGCCAGAGTCAGTCCGTTCTCTTCTGACATTATATCTATCGGGCGCTGGGATTTCATGCGGTGGAGTAAGTTGTTTGTTGACTCTGGACTTAAAAATGAAGTTTTTCTAAGAAATAATGGATTGTGCTCTGCCTTGCGTGTCGTCTCCAGAAAACTGCATCGAAACTGCAGCTGTGTTTCCTTTGACTGTGGCTCATTTTATGTTGTTTTTTTTTTTTCTTTTTGTCGCTAAGATCCCCTCATCCCTGATAAAGCGGTAAACGTTGCTCCGCTCCAGTCTCTAAAATCACACCACATCACAAAGATCTGCATCCATCAACTTCACCAGGTCAGAAATAACATCCATTAAGAAACACTTGGAATTAAAAGCATTACATGTTCTCACATACTGTAAAAATACTGATAAACTCATTAAATTAATATTATATCTAGCCAATATTTGAACCCTTTCTTCTCTTATAAGATTTAAATGGTATCAGAAACCCTGAGAAAACAGCAGCCATCTACCAGCGTTTTAATTTCCTATGAAACCGTGAATGCCCCTCAGACTTTCACTTTCCTTCCTCTGTCTTTCTCTTCTGTCGGTTTGGATTTCATGAGGCACGGCTCAGTTTGAGGACATCGCCTCGAAAAGAAGACCTTCAACATTGTGTCTCAACGCCAGACAACAGCAAAGTTGCACTTTTCCCCTCCGACTCTGTCAGACTCAAAACTTTCACAGAAAGAAGTCTTTTTTTCTTATCGTTCCTGGAAGTGTGGATCTGTGTGAAAATCTAAACGGAGATCAGATTTCTGCTAATTAGCTGCTAATGTGTGATTTTCTGGAGACAACAATGAGGAAGTGACAGAGCGACATGCTAGGCAAAGCTAACCTCGCTAACATTTATTCTCACGTGGAAGGAAATCAACGTTTCTTTGAGCGAGACGTTTAAATTGTACAAGAAGCTGCTGACACTTTGATTGTAACAAAAGTGGTATTTGAAAAAAAAAAAAATCATATTTGGCAGCGCTAACGTCGCCCCACCATCAGGCGCTAACAACTGTGTTACTGTGCTTATTCCAAAAGATGGGCTGCTCTTTAAAGCGAGGGAAACAGCTTTGATTTCAAGCACACTTTCATTATTTATTCATTTATTTTTAGCTTGAAGTGGCACTTTTGTGTTGTAGCGAGCTCTATGGATCAAACGCTCACACATCCAGCAGCGCGTTAGATGTGTTTCACAGGCGAGGGGGTGAGTGCACTTCATGGAGACGTGAGCCAGAAACGTTAAAAAAAAAAAGTGGGAGCTAGCTTACCTGAAGGGCTGCTAGCAAACTGCTAAAACACACATATCAGCTGCTGCTGTTGGAGGCAGGCAAAGGTCAACAGAAGTCAAGACAGCTGTTGGTTTTAATCAGGCTCAAACAATGACTGACACAAGATAAGACAGTTTCAGTGCCAGAACAAATCAACTTCTAGCAAAGACTCAAAAAAACGACAAAACAATAACCTTCCAATTTCTGTCAGCTTCAAGCACAGGCCATCAAATACCAAGATTATTATTATTTTAAATACAAAGACCAGTATCAGTTAAGACAGTTGTCCACTAATTTTAAGTTTAAGCAAGGGCCAACCAACGCTAAACACACACAATGGTGCTGCTGCTGGTGGGGGTAATACAAAGGCCAAAAAAAGTCAAGATAGTTAGCTGTTGGTTTCAATTCGGCTCCAACAAGGACATGATCATTCTTTTCCTGAAGCAAATTGACCTTTAGCAAAGGCCAACCAATGACAAGATAGTTATCTACCTATTTGAGTCAGGCCCAACTCAGGTCAACAAGTTGTGAGATTTTGAAAACAGAGACCAATACGAGCCAAGACAGTCGTCTACTAATTTCAAGAGTCCAATTAAGCTGAAGCAAGGAGCAAATAAGCAATAAAGGAGGTGCTGCTGGTGACCTTATACAAAGGCCAAATAAAGTCAAGATAGTTTCAAACACAGATACAAAACAAGACTGTTTCTTTGACGAAACAAATCAACCTTAAGCAAAGGCCAACCAAGGCAAAGATATCGCCACAATTCTCCCACGATTGCTACATTTTGTCTGCGACAGCCGAAAAGCACACAGTGTGTAGCAGCATTAAAGCAGTAGAGTTACAGTTACTTTCTAACTCCTTCAGGTTATTTTGATCAAGGGACAATAAATACAGGGAATTTTATCATAAGGTATACAATCTGTTTATGTTCTTATGTAGATGTGTTGAGGTTTTAAAATTTACATTGGACCATGGAACCCCTGGCTGTTGTCACATATCCTGAGTAGAGATTGGGGGTGGGGACTGAGGGTCGCTGGGGAGTCGAAAATTTTAATTAAAATCCAGGTCGTCTCTCTGGCTGTGTTCAGATGGAATATTGATGACGAACGCTCCACCAGACGCTGGCGGTCTGATGGCTCTCACATGTTCCTGGTGTGTCTGCCACCCCGCTGCCACCTCGTCTTCGCCTCGTCTTCACCACGTCTTCCTCTCACCTCACTCGATTACGCGGCAGATGGAGATCAGCAGAGCGCTGCGACGCCTCGGCGGCACTTTGCTCTCAAGAGGCTGCCGCCACGTTCCTGCAGGCATGCTGCTCGCCTTACCTTTAACCTCGTCATTTCAAAAGCAGGAAACCGAGTTACTTTAACAAAGCAGATTATTCACGTTTGAAGTTGGTGGAGAAGCTTTATCAGAGCAGAGAACTAGACTGTGTTTCAACATCTGAACTAACGCTTCAATTAGCTTTGATTTAAGTTTATGACTGGTCTTATATTGAATTAAAGGATAGATATTGGACTTTCTTTAGACTTTTTTTTAAAGTTTTGAACTGATTTTCAATTAGTTTAAAGCAGGTGTTGCTAACTTCATGACTTATCGATTGGTTTGAATCTGGTTTTGATCTAATTTTGAAATGTATTGAAATACGTTTTAAACTGGATTTCATTTCAAATAAATGAAGTTTTTTTTCCCCCCATGTATATTAATATGAATTAAGAGAAACATAAACATTTACGCAGACGATGCTTTGTTATATAACATTATTTCATTATTTTTTAACCTTGGTCGAGTATACATTTTTTTGATAAATAATAACATCAAACAACTAGACGATTACATTTGAAGCTTGTATCTTGTATCGTTTAAGATATTGAGACTTCAAACATTTACATTGTGTGAAAAACATGTCAAACTAAAAGAAACTTTCATGCTGAACTTTTGTATATCTGGTTAACATTTTAGTAACTTAGCTTTTTAGCTGCATGAGAATGAATAATCATTCAAGTGTTTGCGTCAGTGTGTTTTGTTATCAGACCAGAAGTTCTTGTTTTGTTAGCAAAGGAGCACACAATTTACGATTGAGAGCTTTTAGTCATTTATCAGTTAATTAGCTTGTCGGAGTGGTTTTGGCTCGGTCAGTAGGTTGGTTGAATCTCAATCGGAATGTTTTTGTGTTTGATTCCACATCTCACCGGGTTGGTCAAAGCGTCCTTGAGCAAAACACTGAACCACAATTCAGTTCTAACTATATTCTAACTATATAGAAGTGTAAAGAATTGTTTAGCATTTGTTTATGTCAGTCACCAAGCTCATTAGCCTACTCAATGGACTCTTGAAATTTCATTAAAGGGTAAAAAACAAAACAATGTTATATCTCCTTTTGTTATGTTTTGTATCTTGTCGCAATTTTGTTGTATATTTTCTATTTTATGATTTAGATTTGGTCACTTACGTTTTTCAAATTGAACTGACAGTTTCAGTTAATGCGATGGATTTTAAAACCTTGTAAAGGTGGAGTGTTACTCGTCTCCCGTCTTTTTGTCTCTTCAGATCTTTGGCTGACGACAGCAGAGACGGGCCGATGCTGAATGTCAGAGGTTTGAATATGTCGGAAGGATCCAGCAAATCATCGGCAGCTAATGTGGGACCTTTGATTCTGATCCGGGGGTGTGACGAATGGAGAGGCTGACGGGCTTTTTCCATCAGGCCTTCAGGAACAGACTCAGATCAAAGGCTTGATGCTCAGACGGAGCACTTTGCATTAACTGTTCGCCTTCACGTCTCTTTCAAACCATCAGCAACACACTGACAGTCACGATGATGAATGTGATGAATGTTCTGAACACTGCGATGGTCAGAACAACACTTTGACTCAACCAATTATTGCCTTTAAGTGAAGACAAACATTGGTGGACAATGTCAACAACAAACACTGGGCAGCTTGAGATGGTAGAAGGTGTTTTATATGTAGAATAACTATTTGCCAATGCATATGGAGAGGTGTCTGTCTGTATTTCAATCTCTGACTGAAGTTAGATTTGTCAAACTGTGAAGGGTTATGTCAAAATGTGTCTGTAATTAGGTTTTCAAATGTGAATCTGTTAATCTGTAATAAGATTTGTCAATGCGCATGAAGATATTCAAAGTTGAAAAGTCAGACAAATCATCTTCTTTTCAAACGTGACTTTTAAATTACTTCTGACTTGAGAGGGTTAGTGTCTATAGTGTCTTGGTTTATGTCCATTCTGGCTGTGTGTCGCTCTGCTGCCCTGTATCTCAGTAGTTAGGCCACCTGCAGGCCATCAGGTGGCGCTATGCCCCAGAGTCTTTTGAGGATCCAGGAATCTCAGGTGTTTTATAGCTGGAGGCAAACTCCTGTGATACGGGGCAGCAGATTGGTACACAGCCAGAGTGAACAAGACTGTGAGCCTGAGCTCAGGAAGACGAAACCCTCACATTACAGGTACGATTCCTCTCAGTATAGCAAAGTTCACCTTTATAAAATGTCAATTGTGAAGTTGCTCTACTTGTAACAAGTGATTTGTCTGTTTTCTAAGCACTTGTGGCCTAATATGTTGACTTTTTCACTTTGAATATCTTTGTGTGCATTGCCAAATCGCATTACATGTACAAATTTTAATACAAATTAGCAGATTATTTAGAAATTTAAAAAAGGAATTATAGACAGACAGATTTTGAGATGACATTTGCAGATATCAGTTTGAATATGCGATTGACAAATCTCCATATGCATTGAGAAATAATTTTGATCCAATAATGACCCCATAGTTCTGCGAGGGTTTCCTTTGACATCTTTATGTTAACACTTCTAGGCCCCTCACCCTAGGTTTAGCACCACCGGGTGTTACTGCCGCACATGTGGACACACATCATGTTTCTGATGTTTCATTCACCCTCACTTTTTTCCCTCGTGCTGACTCAGCAAAGTTTTGCCGCCTAATAACAGAAGAAAGCAGAAAAATTAATTACTGTGAGCCCCGCAGCATACAGGGCGCGCTCGAGCACACACACACACACACACACACACACACACACACACACACACACACACACACACAGCCGAGGAGGCAGAGCCAGACGTTAAACAGCTCCGGGCATCTCGGCTGCTTTTTCTCCCCAAAACCTTTGCACCATTAAAATATCACAGCGTGCCAACTTTTCTGGAAGCAGCATGGCCATGTTCACTCTACAGTCAGAATGTGTGTGCTATCAGACTGCAACACAACAAGGAGGAACATGTCCCAGCATGCACTGCTGCTCCTGATACATTTCAAATATATATATATATATGACCAAAAAGAGGCAAAAGTTACTAACATGAGCAAAATGAGATTCTAAAAAAGTAAAAAAAAAAAAATAGAAAAAACATGACAGATTTAA
Organism: Parablennius parvicornis; assembly: GCA_900302745.1. Classification (NCBI taxonomy): domain Eukaryota; kingdom Metazoa; phylum Chordata; class Actinopteri; order Blenniiformes; family Blenniidae; genus Parablennius; species Parablennius parvicornis. The sequence continues at coordinate 5,437 of OMNM01021004.1, read as the reverse complement.
GATCTAAAACCCAAAAATGAGACAGAAAAGATGTTAAAAATTAAAACATGAGCTAAGAACATTACAATTTCAATGAAAACCACAAGAAAAAACATCATGAGAAAGTGACATTAACGAACTAAAAACATTAACCAGTGGCTCCTCCCACTGTGATCTCTCATTGGTCGAGACATCACAGTGAGGACCAGCTGGGGGTCACGCCCACTTTAACTAACAAACAAAACAACCAGCACCGTTGTAGTTTTCCTTTGACACTTGTGAATCAAGTTTTAATTAAACCCTGGGACCCGTCTGTGACCTCTGGTGGCCACCACAAGGAAGAGGTGAACCACGGGTCGAGAACCAGTCAGGCCTCCACCCGCCATGCTGCTGGACTCTGCTGCAAATCCAAATGGAGACATCCACTGATGTACAGCTCCAGTTTCACTTAGTTCAGTCATGCATACACCACACCTCTACACACACACACACACATACACACATGCATGCATACACTGTCACAGTTCGCCCAAGGCGGCATATGGCCGCCTCTTGTCCGCTCACATGGTCGACTGACTTCTCGTAGTAACACGACCGTCTGGGGACGCCTGCTGGTCATTTCCCATCAGGCACAGCTGCACAAGTCCGGCCTGTTCGTGTCCGAGTCGTGCAGACACGCACAGGAAAACGGAAAACGGCTTAGCATCCTCCTGTCTTCGTCGCAACAAAAGACAAACAAGCGTCTTCTTATTTCTACTTCCTGTTTTTGCCGCGGACGTACCGGTCATGACATCATGTCTGCAGCCCACCCGTCTCCTTCCACCATTCAATCAAATGCACCCGCTCAGATCTGACACTTTTATTTTTCCAAACATAACTCACGAGCAATAAACAGCTGATGCAAGTCTCTGCAACAACCAGCTCTGTGTAATGAAAACACCAGCTAACTATCAGCTAACTACAGGTTAACTAACCAGCAAACCCCTAGTTAAGCAAAGGTAACCACTAGCGAACTAGCAGCTAACTACAGAATAACCACCAGCAAACCCCCAGTTGCCCTCAGGGTAACCACTAGCTAACTATAGGGTAACCAGCAGCTAACCAGCAGCAGTAAACCACCAGTCAACCACAAGATAACCCAAAGCTAAACACCAGCAAACCGATACAGGGTAACCACCATTTAACTATGACTAACCAGAAGCAAACCACCAGTTAGTAACAAACTTATCAATTAACTACCAATTAACTACACAGTTACCATAGGGCAGGAGTCTTCAACCTTCAACACTCACAGAGCCATTTGGACCCGTCTCACACTGAACAGAACACACTGGAAGCCGCACCCCCAATGCGCACGCAGTAATTGTATCAAATTGGCGCATGCATACAGGAGTTTTTAGGACCGTGTGTGTGAGCGTTGTGGCTTCAATGTCATTCAGTTGTTGTGTACGTCGTGGTTATTTACATTGTATGCCTGTTGTATGCCAGCGGGACCGAGGCTCAAGGAGCCGCAGCAGAGGGACCAAAGAACAGCATGCTGCATACCCCTGCTACAGGATAACCACCAGTTAACTAGAGGGTAGTCACTAAATAACCACCAGATAAATAAGAGCGAACCAGTTAAGTACCACCTAACCACATGGTAACCATTGATTAATTACAGGAAAACACCTGCCAACTACTGGTCAACCACAGGCTGACTCAGTGATTACCCAACTTTTTTAGTGGTTTGTGATTGGATCACCCAAAATCCATGTTAATACAAGGTCTGAACGAGCCCATTGAGACGTCTCAGTTCTCCTGCTCTTCCTACTGCTCCGTCAGGACGGTTCATCTCAGGCTCTGCGTTGGACACGGTGCTGCCTGGACCCTGCCGGCAGACGTTTTCCTCCTCAGGTGCTTCCTTGAAGATGTGTTCACGCAGGACTGACGTGAACACCAGCAGAAATATGGAAGAAGAGAAAGTTTTGAGGACTTCCAATCCAAAACTGAGGAAGATGAAGCGATGGCGCCTGAAGCTGCAGTGGGAGGAAAGTTAGAAGGACAAGAGCCGGCAGCAGAGCGACAATAATATCCCCACATCACACACCCTGTGTGTGTGTGTGTGTGTGTGTGTGTACAAACACAAAGCACATCCAACACATCTATAGACACTCAACCTTGGATATCCTTTCCATCTCACCACATTAAACCCCTCAAGGGTATAAACAGTGTCTGTCTGCATGTGTTTGCGTGTGTGTGTATCTATTTATGTGTGTGTGCCATCTAAAGGACAATGAGTGACAGTAGCTGCACTCTAACAGCAGAATAATGACACGAGCCTCTTGGGAAACTTATCGCTAAGTGTTTGAGTCTTTGCACTCATTGCCCACAAACGCTTGTCAACGGTAAATCTGGCGACTTTTTACGTGTTTGCCGAGCACTCGGATCTCCTGAAGATGTTCTCCAAAGTCTTTCCATGTGAATTTCTGTGGATGGAGACTGCTTCCACAAATAAATGATGATCAGAGCTCCAGCAGTGTGAGTCAGGAAGCTGCGATCAAACATTCAGAGGATTATTTTAGCACACGTTGGCAAGATGAGTCAGGGACAAGGACACGAGATGATCCAGAGACGGTTCATCTTGTTACACCTTGGCGGGTCATAGACGAGCTAACAGACGGCGAAGCACATTTTGTTGTTGTTCTTCTTTAAATCAGAATCAGACATGAGCACTAACGTGGGAAAGAGATCATAAATAAAAATAAACAACAGACGTTAGCCAGTTAATGGCGGTTCTAACGGTGCTGTCAGTGCATCTGGCAGACGGAGAATGCAGCCTCAGATAATGCTAACGTGGAATCAGTGAATGGCACGCTTTGAATATAGCTAATGATAATGCTCAGCAGGATTAAAGAGCCTCTTTTGACCAGTTAAAGAAATTTTATTTATCTAATTAGTGGTAATTTATTATGGATTTATTTATTTGTCTTTATTTCGTCAGGACAACCACACTGAGTTTAAGAATCTCTTTTTCAACTGTGTCCTGAATAAAGGGAAAATATTGTAAAGACTGCAAAGATGGTTGCCCGGGCTAATGCTAATGCTAACACAGACAGCAGCTTCAACAAGTTACTATTGGCAAAAGTAATGACATTATTACATGTTAGTTCATGGAGAACTTTTCCTCCTGTTTCAAACTCCCATCCCAGGTAATTTATAAACTCTACCGAGTGACTTGTTAGCATAAGCAGCGTCAAATAAAGAAAAAGTGCGACCAAATCCCCCCTCAGAAGAGAAAAGTCTTAAAAGCTGGCTCTTTCTGGCTCTTTCCTCAGAGGAGCCGCAACGTGAAACTTCACTTTTATTTTTTTTCTTCCGTTTCAACCATTTAGCGAGTCGCCAAGCACGCTCCACTTCCTCCCAGGGCCTCTTAGAGTTGCCGTGTGGCGGCGTCTCCGGGATGATCATGTAGAGGGGGACGAATAAAACATGAGAGATCCGCATGGTCGGGGGAATTTTTAAAGACGAGATGAAGTCTGAGAGGGCTGCT
>OMNM01020996.1:2226-24386 GCA_900302745.1 Parablennius parvicornis | reverse complement strand
ATAATTATCTCAGCTTAATTAAAAGCTGGTGGCTGTCAGATAATGTTGGAGTGTAGTATGAAGAGTCTTTGATCTTGATATCTATCTTATATCGATGTCCTACAACAGGCATTATTCGGGATGTGCGGTGGCTGGCTGGTCTGCTTCTTGCTAACCATCTTCGATGTCCTGCCCTCCAAATCTGATTCGTACGGCTTCTCGGCAAGGACCGACATCAGCCTGGATGCCGTGACAAACTCCCCGTGGTTCCATGTGCCGTACCCGGGTAAGTGTGTCGGCCCCATACGTTCAATCTGCAGTTGGCTTTAAACAAGACATTTGTGGGTTTGAACTTTCTGTGAAACTTGTTGCCGGTTTGCTTTCTTCTCCCTCCAACTAATCCCACTCACAGAACTCATGTTTAATTGGTGGTCATGAATTAGGTCAAAGGTTTGCAGGTTTTCTGTGTAGAATGACAATCTATCTTTGCCAAAAGCGCAAATGAGAGCCACATGCGCAGACATAAAGCAGCTGAGTGCACGTTCATTTTCTGGGAACTTCTCACTATTGTCTACCCTGTGAAAAATAATCCTCTTGGAGAATGTGAGCTGGGAGTTGTGCCACTCTGGACGCCACCATTGTTGCTTTTATCAATGTGTAGAAGAAGTATTTACCATGGCATATGTAATAGCAGTGTTTTGGCCATCAATAAGAAGACCACCTTCGAGCATTCCAGAAAATCTTGCTTTTGCTTGTATCAGAGAACAAGCATTTTCCAAAGGGTCCACCTTGGTTTCTGTTTTTGAAAAGTTGCATTTTCACTGGTTCGTAGGACTACTGTCATGTAATCATACACCCAAAATGCAACAAAAGTGTAAAGAGGCCCCTTATTATCATGACGTTTAGAAGCCCAAGTAAAAAAATATTAAATATATTTTTTGCATTTTCATTTCAGAAAAGCTTAGCATTAACACAGCAACGTTTTGAAAACAATGTCCATTTCCACAGCAACAGCAGAAAAACTGAAAATGATGTAGTTTTCATGCAGGGCCACTAGTGGGTGCTGTTTCTGTAATGAAACCGCAGACACATGCTCACGGAAAACAAGACGCTATATTTTCAAGATTAAGCTTGCGAGCTTTTTCTTTCTTTCTTTCTTTTTCTTTTTCTTTTTTTTTTTTTTTTTTTATTACACAATCAAATTCTTGGCTGGCCAGTTACATCGAGACTGCCTACAGAGCTTGTTAACTGCTGAGGGCCAGGCTTTAACAGACATCATCACATCAACATTGCCCTCATGTCCATTTTCCATTCGCCTTTAAAATGCTATGTGCAACTTTCATAGAACGTCCAGGCCTTCTGCAGTTATTGAGACGTTAACCGAAGACAAGCCAGTGAGCGGCTTTAGATCCTAGGACACAGTCTTTTTGACTTTTCAATCAGGAACCCTTAACTAAAGCTGGTACAATCTGTACTTTTCTTCAGAAAGCGCTCCAAAACCCACATTTACAAACTTAGTTTAAGGTCACGGTGTCTTCAAAATGTCTGCTTTTAAATCTCCTCATACCCATCGTGATAATCCCAAATTAATCCAATCCCTACCTATGTAGGTAATGATGGTTGGCTTAAGGCTCCATTTACATGACAATAGTAGTTTTTGCTTCAGAAAAATATTAGATTAGATTAGATTCATTTGTTATCATTGTACAAGTACAATGGAATTGCTTTCCAGGCGTAGATGGGAAGAGAGACCACATGAGAGGAGAGAGAGGAGAGAAAAAAAGGCAAATTTCAGACTGTGCTCCCCAAACCTCCCCAAAGCAGAAACTGTGCTCACCAAAGCACAGTCTGGAATTGGAAAAAAAAAACACCTCAGCACAAAAATATCATGTTTACGCGGCAGAAAGGTGGATGTAGTTTTCATGTTGGGCCACTAGTCAGTGCTGTTGTTTGTTTTTATGATGAAAACACACACACATATACACACACACACACACACACACAAGAGTGCAGAGTACAACAAGCTATAAACATTAAAAAGAGGGAGTATGCAGATGTTCACATGGATGGATGACAAATTTGGATTGCTATTCCTGATTATTCTCAACTATAAAACTATATAGCTAAAACATGTTCATTTTGTCGATTGTTACTTTAGGATGTCGTTTCTTTCTAAGCGACAAATTAGTAGAGATAGTTGCTTTTGTCCTGTTTTGTCAGGTTGGTCACCTGACGAAACGACACGTCAAGTGACGCTCTGAGGGAGACTGCAGATGCAGTCAGAACATGTCAGATAAAAAGCATCTTTCCCGACTAATTTCATCACTTAAAAAAAGTTCCAGGAGAATATGGACCGGGAGTCATAACACTCTGGAGGCTGTCGTTGTTGTTGTTGTCCATGCCAGTGCAGAACAATCAACTATTTACTTCGGCGGTGGTGTGTATGCGCTGTAGCAGCGTTTCTGTTGTCTACTCGAGACAGAGCCAGAGCGCGTTCGCAAAGTTGCGTTTTCCCGCCGTTTCACATCATTTGCTGTGATGTTGCCATTTTAAAAGTTGTTTTGTGGCTCCAGATGAATCTTTTTTGGTAGAAAGTGTCAAAAACGGCTTTTAGTGATCATGGTTGCAGACGTCTGGACGACACCACTGTGGAGCTCTCTCGTTAGGATTTTATTTGTGAAAGCACAGCTAGTTTTCTTCAACAATGATTCAAGATAACTCTGATAAATGTGGATATTGTGTGGAAGCACAAACTGTTTTGCAAATCAGTCAACATGGTAGTCCTTTTGAGAGTGTTTATTATTGTAACTGTGCAAATGTTGCTTGTTCTCTCCACCACATGTGGTTGGGATGTGACGTTATTTTTGGCATGAGCGTCCCCCATTATGGTATCATGTTCGCCATGATTATGCACCCTTGAATGCACAAGACACATTTTACAATGTGTGCAGGTGCAGCAACGGATTCATCACATTGTGAACTCTCAAATCCATCCACTATTCTATTATAAGAGCATTCTCCTTCCGTCATTTTGAAACTGCTTAACACTCTAGTCATTACAATTCATGCCGCTTTGCCAGTTTTCCTCTTTGACAGCCATCCAACAAGAAAACAAACAGGCCATTCTGTCGTTCAGCCGAGTTTCGCACAAGTTCTCTGTCAAAATGCCTTGCTGTGAATAACTACCAGCCGCCACTTTAATTGCTCGCAGCATATCAGCAGAGTTTCTTCTGTCTACAACCGACTGATGGATGTGTTCAGGAGCGGCTAAAAAGCAGAGTGTTAGCAGTGGTTTCTTCACTGGTCACACAGTATTTGCAGACAGGACAATAGAACACATGCAAGTATATCTATAATACTGATTTTGGAAATTTTCAAAAACAATCATGGTTTCTACGCTGGATCAGTTATGGGCCGATGCCTGCGTCAGTAGACTTTGTACCTTATCTTCAGTTTTTGCAAAGTATTGAGCACACATGTCTGTCAGAAGCAATCTATGGCTGTTTGGAGTTCACAGGAGTATCACGCGAGGTCAGTTTAGTGTGTGCACTCCCATTTAGAAAAACAAATGTGTAAATCTTATTCATGCATTTTGAGATATTTGGACACAAGTTGTACAATGAAGCAGATTTTGTGAGTCTTAAATGAACACGAGCTTCTTGCAAGGGCTGTTGTGCAAAACAATAAATACTAAAACTCTGGTGACGGAGTCAGCTTTGCAGGAGATTGATGAATGTTTCAGCAAGAGAAACATTACTATTCTTTTAAATCAAACGTTATAAATCACGCCTAATCTTCGCAAAGACTTGGAGCTCCCGCCGGCCCCCCACAGTGGACTTTAGCCAGGGGCATTTCCTATTACCTAAAGCTGGCTTAGTGTTGCTCCTTTTCCAAACGTGGTCTTTATTGCCAAACACAAAGCAAACAAAGAAATTTAGACTAATTATCAAGATATTTATAAAAACCCAGCAGCATGAAAACAGCAGTGCCTTGTGGAGAATCAGATAATAAGAAATCAATAAATAATAACACTCCAACTTCATTGTCTGCTCATACGAATGTCCGTGTACTCACCATCTTTAATGTTTAGCGCATTATTTGCATGTGTGTGTGGTTTTATTAAAAAAAAACAAAAAACCAATCAACAGCACAGTGGGTATTGTTTTTTTGTTTTTTTTAAACATTGACGTGTAAACAGGGAACTTTCCTGAAGCGAAAATGCGAAAACAATGTGTATTCACTAAAATATGTGTATTCCCCTGAAACGCTGCTTCACCCTTTTCCTGATTCATTTGCTTTGAGATGCTTCCCAGTTGGACAAAGAGAAACTACACTTTCAATCTGGTCTGTATTTCAAGTGTTCTCAGCCGTGCTTAACATGTAGGACCAGGATTAATGTTTTAAAATGAATGTTGTTTTAACGAATACAGGTGTGTCCAAACCTGTCAGAGGTATTAACTGCTGTTGCTGATTTATGGAGTAGGGATTGTGGGATTTCCGTCAAAGCAGTAGACATAGCACTTTACCGAAACATAAGCTGGCATATCACCAACCTTATTGTTGGTGATGCACCATAGTGAGTCTGTGAGGATGTACGGTATAGGCAAAAAAAAAAAAAAAAAAAAGAATTCAACAAATTCTGCACCAGGAGGCATCATTGAATTTATGTAATGTTGAAAACGTGCTTCTTTTTCGTTGTGAATTTCAACTTTCAACAAAGAAAACCATGCAGAGCAGTGGCAGCTGGTGATACATTTCTAAGGTGGGGTTTTTCATTATTATTCCATTTTAGCCAATGTTAACTTCATTTAAATACGGTGTGTTTATAAACCACATTACGACAGTCTTTTTTTATTTAAGTTATATTTTCAAACAGAACAATACATCTTTCAAAAAATTTCCGAAAACATTTGAAGACATCTCAAAAATAGAACTGCAAAATAAACTTTATTTACTCATTTGCAAAATGTTGAGCACATTTCAGTTTGTGTGCATTTGAAAGTAACTCTACTTGAGAAAGTTGAACCTGACCTGAGGCTTCTCAGCCAAATTTCTCCTTTCAAACGAGTAAATTAGAAGAGATGTAACAGAGTTAATAATCGGACTCCCCGCTTGTTGCCTTCTTCTCAACATCTCGTAGAAACACGCAAGAACAAGCTGGAACTTTAAGTCAATCACCCAGGAGGTCTGGCAACCATAAATTTAAAAAGCGTCCCAAGTCTCAGACATCAATGAAAGCTGATTGGTTCAATTATATATTAGTCACTCTGGTGTTAATCTGTAATTGATGAGATCGTGACTAAATCCTGCCTGCTCGCGGCCCCAGGCGGCTCTCACACACACGCACGCAGGCACGCACGCACATACACACACACAAACACACACACACACACACACACACACACACACACTACAAGAGAAATGAGAAATGTAGAAATCCTTTCTTCTATTCAATATTATCTATTGAAAATGAAATTCAGGGCCAACTGTTACTTTGTTAGCATGAACACATTTTGACAGTATTACAGTTTATTCATATATTTCATATTAATAAAAAAATCCTTCTTGATTCCACTGGGGGGCGCCTTGGCGCCCTCTATTTGCCAGCCGCCACTGACGCAGATTCTTCCGGAAATTTGCATTTACCAATTGTTGTTCTTTCATGTGACTAATTTGGAGATGGAATGGAGCTCTATGTGGTCCTTGAACAAAAGAGATATAATACCTCACAAATAGACAAAGCACAAGTTCTGACAACCAAGCAGAACCCAGGTGTGGAGAGTCAGAGACAAGGCGAAGACCAACAGGGCGGCCACAGGTTCTGCTCTTTCTCTTAAAAGAAAGATGATTGGTCTTTGACAGATGACCTCGAGGGCAACTTATTTCTGCTCCAACTGTGTCTTAGGTGAAATGGGGGTTTGCTGTGAACCAAACCAAATAGGAAGGCGCTTTATTTCACGTATTAAAAAGAAAAGACACATTTTTTTCTTCTGGGATCACTTGTTGGAGATGTGAGGAAATGGCACCACATTTAATCATTTCTGCTCTCCAGCACCTGCTGGACTGAGTTCAAGGTATTGGTATCTTGCAAAATGCCTGAAAATAAAATCTCAGCTTGACATGTGGATCGGTCCAGATGTTTCCCTGACAAACCGAGGGAAAGGCGGCACAGAGGAGTTTTACAGTTACTAACAGATTTAGTAAACAACTCCTCCTTGAATCATTCAATAAGTGGTGGAAAGAAAACATCCATAATGTTCCAAATGAACCCGGTTGACCTGCGAACTGTTGGCCGTCTGCTAACCCTGCCGTCACAACAAGCTGCAAGCACCAATTTCATGTACCACTCGGAGCCGGACGAAGCTTTAAATCATAAGCCTTTAAGAAACTGAAGTATGTTTGCTCCGGTTCCACAGGTCAGTGGGGTCTTCCCACGGTGAGTCTGTCCTCAGTGTTGGGTATGATGGCGGGAGTCCTGGCGTCCACCATGGAATCCATCGGTGACTACTACGCCTGTGCTCGGTTGTCCGGCGCCCCCCCACCCCCCACCCACGCCATCAACCGAGGCATCGCCGTGGAGGGCATCGGCTGCATCCTGGCCGCGTTGTGGGGGACCGGGAATGGCACCACGTCCTACAGTCAAAACATTGCTGCACTCGGCATTACAAAGGTACAGCGAGACTTTCTGAAGGTGACATTTTCAACGAGTCTATTTCTTTTCGCCACCTTCACATGAAAAACATACAGGAACGCTAACCGGGGCAAATATTCAAAACATGTTACAATTTCACGACATTCTGAAATTCAAAGAAAACATTGATATTCTTTTAAAACCAATTTCCCAAGAGTAGCAAACACAACAAAGCACTGTCCCTGAAATCGATGCAAGCAAACTGTCATTCTCCTCAAATCATTCTATCATTCTTCTCACTGTGATTCACTTGTTTGGCAGTTAGACACTTTGTTGATCAGATGTGGACAAAATGACAATTTCATGAAGAAAAGTGTGAAGTTGAAGCTGTGGAATGATATAGCTCAAATATTCCGTCATATGTAAAGTAATTATCAAAGCGAAAGATGCAGAAAGAAATATGGATGTTACTAAATCACTTGCCTAATTAAGGGGCTTATTGAAAACAATTTTAAAGGTATTTAATAGGGAATCACTGATGCCGATACCGGTATCGGGTCTGATGCAGCGCGGCGCACTCAATGTTAGAAAAAGCTCCCCAATACAACCCAGTGAGTCCTATGTGACGTCATGTGTCAGCAACGTTGCCTGCAGATACCCAGGAGAAAATTCGCAGTTTGGAGAAAAATAAGACTGCTAGTAAATCACAATCCGCCAAAATATCAAGGTGAGGTGAAAGACAGTTTGAACGACGCCAGCAACTTCATCACCAGAGACATTTGAACCAGCGGAGTTAGCCCGATGTCGCTCATTACTTCAACTACTCAAGTGATCCCGCAGGATTTTACTCTGAGCGTGATACATGCTAAAGAGTTTTGGGACTCACACACCAGCGATGCTACATGCTGAACATGATTAAAAGTTTGACTGATACACTCATTAACAGTGAGCTGGAGCGTGTGGCGGTACACAGCGAACTCGGCCTCTCGGTCTACAGTTTACAGTACGCACAGCGCAGTGCATTGATTGACGCTACGCACGGCTCTACGCGTACTGTAGACTATAAGGCCGTTGGAGCGTGGTAGTGACACAGAGGCCTCTGCACGTTAGTTTGCGTTTAGAGTATATATTAGGATTAATGGCGTTCAATAAGTACTCATATCAGTACTCAGTGTGAGCCAGGTGCTACAGTACTTGTACTTGTCCTTTAAAAAGTGTTCGACACCTGTGCTCGACACCTGTATAAGCCTGTTGAGATGCACACCGGACTCAGACCACATCCATGACAGAATCCGTTCTTTTATTAATGGTTCTTCTCAGGAGATGGCACATTTTCGAAATTGTTTTTAAATGAAACAATTGTAAATCATCAAAAGAATATTCCCTGAGGGGAAATAATTATTCCATGCACTCCAAGTGAGAGTTCACTCGTGTGAGCTGCTTTGTCTTGTATTATCGGCGCATGTGATGCTCACGGTTGTGTACACCCAAGTGCTAAATGCCATGTGGAATGCACAAACAATGTTAGCTGATCAGGAATTAATGTCCGTCTGGCTGTGAGCTTTGCCAGCTAGGGGGCCAATGTGGGTGTTAATTAGTTTATGGCCACAGTGTTAAATCTACGTCTAATCCATCTACCATAGGCAGGGTTGGGGAGTAACAGAGTACATGCAACGATATTACGTTATTAGGATACAAAAAAGAATTTACTGTGATAACAGTACATAAAAAAACGTGTAATCTCATTATAGGTATATTAGATAAAAACTGAGAGAGCGAGAGAGAGAGAGACAGAGAGAGCGAGAGAGAGAGCGGCCACTTCATACTCCATAAGAAGTTCAAAATGAGGTCATTTTATTTGGCTGTGCAGACCATCCTTGCGAACTATGTTGAGCCACACTCCAGAAACTTCGGCACTGACGTGTTCTGTCCATGCGTGTTCCAGCTCGCTAATGACTATCAGTCATTATGTTATTATTACAGTTAATATTTTAATCATATTTATCATGCAACATCACTCCTTTATGAGGCCCACAGCTCGTTTACAAGTGGGAAGTCGGGCTTCCCACATGTAAACGCGCACCTGAACGCATCACTCAAAGCCGTAAACTCCTGCAGTTAAAACTGGACCGACATGGTAGCTTCTAATCCATTAATGAAACAGTTCAGGGAAATGTATTTCTGAAATCAATGAAGGTGAGAAATAAGCTGTGCAGTTGAAAAGTTACAACGCCACTTCACAGACATGTGGCTGCTGTGAGGGGGCGTGTTCGCGAGTTTGGCAGCTTCTCCTGGGAGTATGAACAGTCCTGCAGAACAAACCATGTTACTGAGTTTTGATAGTTCAAAACTTGTTCTGTTAAATTCAATTTGTGTATGCTGCAAATAAGTTTTGTCAATACACTGAGCAAATGACACATTCTCTTCTTTCTTGTCCTTATTTTTTATGTTTGCTCGTGAAGTAATCCAAAAGTAACTGAAAGTACTCTGGTACATTACTTTTCTATTTTAGTACTTAGAGTAAGTAACTGATTCTATTTTTTGACGAGTAACTTGTAATTGTAACGGATTACTGTTTTCATGTAACCTTCCCAACCCTGACTCATAGGCTAGGATTAAACATGCGGTCAAATGGTCATTCAGCGCTATAGCACTCAAACTGACCCAAAGATTAGTAATCAGCTCTTTGGCGTCACGTTTCAGGGATTTGTAGCTGTGACTCTCGATGCAGATACAGAAAGCCGTTGCAGTGGACCCCCATTAATGTAGAGACAGATCGCAAACTGATCCAAAATAAGTAACCACAACATTTTAGGTCGGAAGCCAAAGTATTATTGAAATGTATCATATTATTTAATTGCTTCTATTTGGCTGGAAATGGCGTATTTGACATATTAGTTTAGACAGTTTACAAGACCACAATCAAAACTAAGTTAACCTGAGCAGTCAGTGTTTTGGTGGGTGGAGATGTTCTTCAACTATCGTGCAAGCAAGTTCAGACATGACTTTTCAGGATCTGTTCTTGCTGTGTGGTGCTCTGGATGTGAAACCTATAATAAACAGATGATTGAATGACTGCGCTGTTGTTGTAGGCTGAAGGCCTCATTGTCTGAACCCTTCACGGAAAGGGATCGTGACAATGATGGTTTTAAGTAACAGGACTGTAAATCTCTGTTTTGTTTAATGACAAATGTCTGCTGACAGGTGATCTGAATTAAAGCTTTGCTTCTTGTGAACCAAAGATTTCGATTTCAATATATTATTTTCAGTGGAACTGATGACTAAACCCTCAAGGAGATTTTGGGTTACCTGTATGACAAGCAGTAATAGGCAGGAAGTTTAACCAGATCAAATCATTCATTGGCCCTTCTGATCGCTGGATTCTTGGTGGCTCACAAACTAACTCTTTAGACTTTGGTTTTCAAAGGTCGAGTTCACTATAAAATTGTTGGTGTCGTTCTTTTGTTTTCAAGCTATGGGTTGCAGACTTCTGGGCCTATCCCTCCTGGCAATGCAGATAAGGCAAAGTACACTCTACATGGTCATCCATCTCGGACTTAACACACAAGACACACAATTACACAGACACTGTAACAATTGTGTCTGAAGTCATTTTGCCTTTCCATATATGGAGTGAGGTTGTGGAACAGTTTGGGGGTGGAGCTCAGGTTGTGTCCAAGCACGTATCAGTTCAAAAAACAGTACAAAGCAATGGTGTTTTACAAAGTACAGGGAGGACGGGCTGTAGACAAGGGTGTACGGGCAATTTATTATTTATCTATATTTCTATTTATCCCCACCCTCACCTATGGTCATGAACTTTGGGGTCATGACCAAAAGAATAAGATCGCAGGTACAAGCGGCCCAAATGAGTTTTCTCCACGGGGTAGCAGGCCTCACTCCTCGTGATCCGGGAGAGACTCAAAGTCGAGCCGCTACTCCTCCACATTGAGAGGAGCCAGCTGAGGTGGTTTGGGCGTCTGATTAGGATGCCCCCTGGTCACCTACCTTTAGAGATCTACCAGGCACGTCCAACTGGGAGGAGGCCCCGGGGTCGACCAAGGTCTCGCTGGAGAAATTATATCTCTGGCTTGGCCTGGGAGCGACTCGGCGTCCACCCAGAAGAGCTGAAGGAAGTTGCGGGGGACAGAGATGCCTGGGCTTCTATGCTCTCTATACTGCCACCTGCGGCCCCAAACGGACTAAGCGAGAAAGAAGATGGATGGATGGATGGATTTCTATTTAACAGACTTCAAACCGACACCCAAAACACAACGAATGTTTTCACTTGACAACGTTGTGGTGTAAATGGGAATGAAGATATTTGTGAGGTTTACTGGTTGGCCATGGTGCATGACGTCAGAAGAATAATCCCTATTGAGATGTTGCAAGAATTCCACATTGTCTTAGAGGCAATATGGATGCTGCGCTTTGATAAAAGTAAACTCCTTCCACGAGTATCTATTTTTTAAAGCTCACTGTTAGCAACTGTAAAGTTTAACTATCATTAATATTTGTCACTGAGCTTAGATTCCTACTGAAATCCCCTCCCAAAAAATGAAGAGTTTATGGTGTTAACAAAATGTCTGATGGAATGTAAGCCACCTGGTATTAGGTGGTCGCATCTCAACCCTTTCATTGAACCACTAATTTCACCCTTCACTATTTGTTACTGAAAAGTAGAAATTACCAATATGAAGGCACCATTCCGCTTCGCATGTCAGACACACATTTTTCTTGTTGAATGATTGGCGGCTGCGGGAGATCTAATCATTACTTTCTGGCAAGACAGGAAGACAAATTCATGTCAAATAGCACTGATGAAACACTATGTGCAGAAAGGTGCCGTAAGCGACCTTTAAAAGCTTAAAACTTTCTAGGCTGATTGTCTTTTCACATGCCCACATCTAGAATTTGCATTCAGAGCGTTATCCTCGTGAAACCTGCAGATTAAACATGTTGCTGCCGTGCTGTAAACGATGTATGTGCTCTTTTAAACACCAGGTCGGGAGCAGGCTGGTCCTCCAGACGACAGGAATTCTGATGATCATCTTGGGGATCTTTGGGAAGTTTGGCGCAGTTTTTATCACCATCCCGGACCCTGTAATAGGAGGCATGTTCCTTGTTATGTTTGGGATGATTGCAGCGGTGGGGATATCCAACCTTCAGGTAAATAGATGTCGCCTCTGCCATCTATCATATTTTATTTGGTGAGCTTTTCTCAGTCAAGGCACCTGCTACATGAGCTACTCAGACCTATCCCCCACCCCCACTTTCTTGGAAAATCAATATACTTGGTAACAAAACAGCAACCCTGCTGAGAGGTCCTTAAACTAGATACCGAGTCTTGCTGCCTCCTGTGGCGCTGCTCCCTCGCTGACCCTCTAAAAATGCAAGTGCACAAGCATATTACAAGCAACCATGGACAGTTACAGTGCCATTAATGAAAACTTTATTGGAGTAGTATCTTTCCTCTGTGAAATACTGATCGCTTTAATACTGTAATAAAACTATTTCATCCCAAAAATGTTTTACTTTTTTGTAGATGCCCCATAATATGAGAAAGACTTAATTAGACAAATTGAACAAAGCAAAAAACTCTCAATAGCAATTAAGAGGAGACTTTGTGTAAATAGGTAGAATTTGTAATGTAAAATATATTTAAATACCGTGATTTCATCTTGACGAGAAGTTTTCTTATTTACCGTGGAAGCCATGTTCGTGAAGAGCTCGATGTGAGCGTTGTGATGAGCTTTGAGTGGGCAGCGAAGCTTGGAACCGGTCCAATCAACAGGCTAGCAAGTGAACCTGGGTCAAATGTAATCTTCTTTCCTGGCACAAGACATTTGAATGTGATTAAAGCAGGAGTAACAGGGAAGATCTTTATAAGATCTTTATCGCTGTTGGACATTAAAAACCACCCACAAATATGTGCTGAAACGATTGCCATTAGAATACAGACTTTTCTGATGTATTGTACTTTTTTCCAACAAGTGCCACATTAGATATTGAAGTGCTCGAGGCCTAATAGATGGTTTATATAAGGAATAACTGACAACACTGTAATTTTAAGACACTTAAACAGAGAAAAACCAACAATTCTACATGAGCAAGTAGAAAAAAAAACTCCCTTTAAACAGGAGGACACCTGCCGAACAAGACTCAGAGGTGAAGACTTTCTGTTGAAATGTGCAACAGATTGCCATAACAAAGTCATACTTTCTCTCGCTTATCCAATGATGTCTTTAATTTGAAACGAGCTGTCTCCTAAAGTATTTTGTGCTCTTTTCATGACTTTAATAGTCTTTAATAAGTTGATCTATTGCCACATGTTTACAACGTTCAGTGATCAACATATCAAGATCATTTCTCGCCTTATATGGACATTCAACTTTCCCTTTAAATGAGTTTTGATAGTAAAAAGCTCAATGATTCTTCAGTCTTGCACCTTGAATGGCAACAAAATCACAGAACTCCACTACAGAAATATTTCAGGCCTGTATTTAAAGAGGGCTACAAATCTCAGTGTCGGTAAGAATGAACCCGGTTTGAAAACTTTCAACGTATCGTAACTAAATGCGATAGCAAGCATTTGACTTTATGTAATTGAAAAAAAAAAACAGTCACAATTTGTAAACTTCTTCATTGTCGAGCTTATATTTGATGCTGCTAAAGACATTTAGAGATCCAAAGTTAGATAGAGAAAAAGCATGGAATCTTTTAAATCAAATGTATTACATCCCCCTTTCGCCATAACAGACACAACTGTCCAGACCCTGCAATTTATTAAAATCCCTAACCATGCACATAATGATGACCAGGAGTAAAATCAATCGTGTTAGGAGGAAGCACCTCTGATGTAAAACGAACCCTTTCCCTGTAATGTTGCACAGCACTGAATCATCGGTATAGAAAGTCTCACCTCTTAAAGGGTTTCCTCTGTCAGCCTTTGTGAAAAGATGAAACGCTATACTGTGCTCACTCCTATATTCTCTCAAAACTATTCTGTTTTCATTGAAAAACGACAGCTCCCTTGAGTCTGACTCACAGGTTTCGAAAACTAAAGTGTAATGTACAGAGAATACAGAATGAGTGCAGGGACAAAATGCTCAGAACGTGGGCAGAAACGTCCAGTATCGTGTTTCACTTTGTCACAACACTTAATGGGAAAACTCATTAAGGCTCCTGGGATAGTTACTAAAAATGGGGCAGGACGTGGTGTGACTGTTGATCCCCCCCCCCCATGAGAGCAAAGAAAACTCACTGGGGAAAAGTATTCGGCCTCTCGGAGGGTATTTATAGGCCAGGTTGACCCTGGTATGTCATGGCAACAAAATTGTGAATTACAAACCAAAATAAGATTTGAGTCCTTTTTTTCCCGATTTTCCAAATGACTTGCACGTAATCACATTTTAGTGGAGTTCCAAAGCAGAAATGTCATCCAGCTGAGACAGAACAACAACCTAATGGGATTCATCAGAGGGTCACGTAACTGAACCGCTCTGAGCTTTTTCGAATCTCTCCACTCTTCTCTTTCCAGTACATTGATCTGAACTCCTCCAGAAACCTCCTCATCCTGGGCTTCTCCACCTTCAGCGGGCTCGTGCTGCCGACCTGGTTTCACTCCAACCCCGGCATCATCGACACGGGTAACTCCACCTCAGACCCGCGCACAGCCGGCGATCCTCAGCACAGCGGTGTCAGACTCAAACCATACACATTCTCAAATTATGTTGTTTTATGTCTGACGAGCGAAAATCTGTCATCGCGCTGCAGGTCCTCGTAAATCTCAAGACACAAAACTGTGAAAATACAAATATATAGATAAGTGTACACGTTCATTTTTTGACTGCCATATGGGCAAATCATTTCTGAAAATTACTATTTTGTAAAATTGTTTTTGCCTAACAATGACAGACCTTCCACATAATTGTATTTTGCACGCATGTTTATTCCTAAAACAAAGGCATCTTTTGTCTTGTTTTCAAGTGAAAACAGAAAACATTTGTTGTGTTTTGAGTGTTCATTTACAATAGAATAGAACAGAATATCTTTTGTTATTGTAACAAGTACAACCAAATTTTGAAGTATCCTCTGATCTGTACACCATACATAAAAATCCACTAAACAAGAAAAACAAATCACCTCAAAATGAAGTGTGAAGGTTTTTTTAGGCCCCGTTGACACGGCAACAATGTCAACTGAAACAAATTATTTTCTTTGCGTTTTGGGCATCAATTTACACAACAAAGCGTCTCGGGGCCTCTTGAAATACAACTATGTGATATGGCGGCCTGGAGAGCGGCCTTTATCATGTGAGTGGACATTGCTTTCAGAATGTTGCCATGTTAATGCGCAACTTTTCTAAAATGCAACAACAATGCATATTCATTGAAACAGGACCTGAGACTGCTCGAGCATTTTACAAAAACACGAATAATTTCTATTTCTGTACAGATTTCTTTGGTCTTTACAGTCACATTATGAGGCGACACAACTCTATTTTCACTGGACATTTCAGCAACAAGGCACATGTTCAGCTGCAAGAGCAAATGTGCAAAAGCAATAACAAAGTTCGCTAAAAGATGCCGTCAACACTCCAAACTTGTCAGCAGGTCGTAACAGGCAAAGGAAGGCTTTTTTCCCCAGACATTCGCGTTGTGACAGAGGACCCCCAGAGATGGCTGACATTTAGTCCACATCACCGTGAAGCCCCCTCAGACACCTGCGTCTACATGTCGGGGAGTCTCCATAAAGGAGTCACTTGAGCTGCTGCTGTGGAACGAAAGTGTTGAAAAATGAAGTGAGGATGAAAAAAAAAAAAGCAAAAAAAAGTAGTTTAATCCTCTGAGGGCAATTGAGAAAAATGATGTGGAGACACCCAGTTAAGGGCTGCTGAGTAGCAAGTACTTTTCGGAGTGTGTAATTATATAACACATTTCAGGTTAATGCGTGTAATTATATAACATTAGCACGTTTCAGATTGGTTGATTTATATGTAATGATTGTGTAGCTTCACAATCATTATGTTTAAATAATGATTGATACTTGCCACTTAGCAGCCTTTAACCGGGCGTCTCCACCTCATTTTTCTCAAAAGACGAAATATATTCTCTTTGATCACTTTTTTTTTTTCACTTCAGTTCGATCATTTGTAAAGTATTGTATAATAATACTTACATTTACCAACAAACACCTAGAGAATTGATTTGATTTGAGATTTTTATTTTGAATATTTAAATAAGTGTCCAGTAAGACAAGTATGTATATTAATTATCCATATATACATACACAGACATAGACACAGACACACACACACACTATATATATATATATACTCAAAGTTATATACATAAATATCATAAATACAATAACATACACATACATATAAGCAAAGAATTAATCCATATTTCTGAACACCATTAACATTCGAAAAGAAGTGTGAAGAAGTGATATAATTAAAGTTGTGTAACAACTAAATGAATCATTTTGGTCATTTTAAAGGCAATAAAGCTTTTAATTTTAAGAACTTGTCAATGGTTTATTAGGATATCAAATAAATCATTGTAATAACTTTTGGTGAAGAAGAAGAGCTCGGTGGCCTGTTAGGCATTGCAGGGAAATGGTAATACTGCTGTGGCCGACTAGGGGGCGCCACATAATCTGGAAAAAAAAAGTCACCTTCATTATTATTATATTAAAACTATTTATTACTATTTACTCTTGTGCAGAAAGACCAGACCAGGTTCAAACAAGCAAGATTAATTTTGTTTAATAAAGAAAACACAGGTCACATTAAAAACTGCCCCCAAACAAAGTCCAGGCTTAAAAAAAAAAAAAAAAAATGCAACAAGTAAACCCAAAGTGCAATATTGAAGTATAAGGTCTTCCCTTCAATTCCACACAAAAAGTTAAATAATAATAATAATGATAATGATAATAATAATAATCCATTTGGAAAATTTTGAGAAATTCTGCTTTTAAATCTTTAGTTCATCACACAATAGTTCGTCTATTTCCCATATTTGCTCTATAAAGTGACGTCAGCGGACATGAAATATCAGAAAACTGGTGATTCTACTCCCCATCAGCACTCACAACTTAAATACAAACACTCACGAAACCATAAATTTTGCTTTAATACGCATGTGTTACACGCTGACATGGCGACACAAACACGTGACTGACGCCACACTTATCTAAAGTTACTATGGGACACACTCTTTCACTTCAATACTGCACTTTCAGTTTTCTTAGAACAGAAGATCAGGCATCAGGAAACAAGAGGGAAAACCAACATGAACCCCGCAAGGAAAATTAACAAACTTTATAGAAGTATCACGGTGGGTCTGAGACCATCTGGCAACCCAATTGAATTTTATATTAAATCCATATTTATTGTAAAGAACCCGCTTTTACAACAACTTTCGATCCGTGAATGGCTCATATTAAATAGTAAGTTGGAAGCACTTTGTGATTTTCACAAATATACAGTACACTGCAAATCAAACGCATTATTTAGAACAAGAGCTCGTTTTAAATAAGCTTTTTTTTCTTCTTCTTCTTCTTACCCTTTTTCCGACATGATTATTGGATGTTCTGATTGAGTTTACTGACACCCGATGCTGGTACCGATGTCAACGCGTCATTAATGTGTACGCATGTGATAATGTGAATTATTCAGAACTTCAAGCTGTGCTTACAGGAAATACAGAACACTGAAATAGAATACATTCCCAACCCACCTCGTTTGAATTGATCCCTTCAACGCAGCCTCCTGTGAGTAAACGTGAACTTCCCTTTATTCCCTTTTTGCATGAACGACTGAACTTCTCAGGATGTCTTGGATCATTTATTCCTCACGTTTTAATCACGACTTCTTGCTGACCTCTGTGTCCCGTGTGAGGAGATCGTAAGTGGATATTATTGTGATTTCAAGCAATTCAGGATATACTCTTTTGTACAAATGCTATTGGTTGTATGTGAACTAATCCCCTCGCTGCTCAGTAATCCAAACCGGGTGACTCCATTTTCGTATCGACGCCTCAATTTTTTTTAAGTGTGGAGCTTCAGTCCGCTGCTTCCCGGCGTTCATCATTAACTTGCGTCGTTTGACACGTTGTTCTATAAACCCTGCTTCGACCTGTTGGTGGCGCCGTCACTTCACGTTCCGGGGCATCTGCAGCAGACAGTAGA
Source organism: Parablennius parvicornis (assembly GCA_900302745.1). Lineage (NCBI taxonomy): Eukaryota > Metazoa > Chordata > Actinopteri > Blenniiformes > Blenniidae > Parablennius > Parablennius parvicornis. The sequence continues at coordinate 6,580 of OMNM01020996.1, read as the reverse complement.
CCGTGTCCACCTCGGACTGCGGCGGCGTGTTGTTGACGTTCACGCCCTCCGGCCCCGGCTTGTTTTTGCCGCCGTCACTTTCAGGGGCGGGGCCGGTGACGTTGGGGTATCTGTAGACGGTGTCGGTCGTGGGACTCTCCATGGAGCCCGCCTGCTGTGCGGCGCTGCCGGGGAGTTGGGGCTGCTGCTCCAGGTTCTCGTAGCAGGCCTCGGCTTGGCAGGAGGAAGACGTGGAGGCTCTGGGCTCTTCGTGGGAGGGTATCTCCACCGGCTGACTCCGGATCAGGGGAACTGTAGACGTCTGCGTATGGAAATCATGAATTCAGATGCGCTGTCAACAGGTCACAGAGGTATTCCAACATTCACCGGTTTGGTGATGAAAATGGTGCTTGGAGCCACTTGGGCCAGGCAATTAGTTTTCCAAAAGGGCCACGTGATAAAGTATAAAAGCAGAGCTCAGACCTCCGCCAAATGGCGATTTCAATGTTAAACTTTCCCAAATTCAAAGTGCCACCATATCGTTAATCTGGATCGGATCCACACGAAATTTGGGACAATTCAGGACAATGATCCTCCGAATATACATTTCAAATTTCAAGAGGATCGAAACTAAATTCTATGAGTTATGTTGTTTAGAAAGTGGTAAATGGGGTTTCCAATGTTAACTTCCAGAATGTTTCCTGACCTTATTCTGGTTCTGATCCAGATGAAATGTTGCACCCTACTAGATATGACCATCCTACACATCACTGGATTTTTACAAGTCAATCAGATATGATCTCCAAGAGAGAGGATGTTTTGAAAAGTGGCTCAATGATAAGTAAAGGGGAGAAACAGGATCCTTGATATTAGTTTGTATCCAGATGGTTATCAGGATCACTCTCAACATTTAATGGATCTCAGTTGGTCCAGACACATCTTCTGATTTATTTTAGGAAGACCCCCTCAGGAGGTTTTGATAATCCTGCTAACAGACAGACTGATAAACCCTGGTAGAAACAGAACCTCCATGGCGGATGTCATTAACAATACTGTAGAGGGCCCAGACATAAGTTGACTTGAGTTTTGGTCAGTAAGAATCATCTCGTGGTAAAAAGCAGTTTTTTTGTTTTGTAACATGATTTATATAAGCTGCTGTTGCTCGGTGTGTGTGTGTGTGTGTTTGTGTGTGTAGTTTCATTATAAAACCAACCAACAGCACCAGCTAGTGTCCCAACATGAAATTTCCATTGTTTTCAGAACATTGTGTAAAGCGTGACGGCCCAGGCCTGAGCCCACAGTAACAGCACTCCTGACATTCCTGACACTCACGTCCCCTTCATTGAGACGTACTTTTCGACTGTGACGAATCTGGTTAATCACACCAGTTTGGTTAATTGTGAACGAAACGATTGAAAAAGGATGACGTGTAAACGAGGCCTTAGAGTCACCAATGAACTTGAAATGTTACGTTTTCGATGTGTCATCGGATCCCGGATTAGCTGTTAGAGAAAACATGTTGTATCGAGGGCGGACTTAGAACATCCACGGAGAAAAGACTGACTGGGGGGATCATCCTGTGGTGAAGTCGGAGTTTGAGACAATGCTACGATGTTGGGAGTGGTCACTGCAGCTTACCTGGCAGAGGTGATGGAGCCTTTGAGCCAAAACGACCACACACACAAGGAGGACGAAGCACACAATGATAATGATGATGACAGTCAGGAGTTTCTGGTAGTTTTCCTCTTTTTTAACTTCAACCTCACTGAAACCTGGAAACACAAGGAAATAAAATCAAAGAGCGACTGCAAAAGTGCAAATTAGCTGCTTTTATCAAAGAGATTTATTTGAACTTCAGAATTTATTTGCATAGTTAACAGCATCCAGCATCAGTCACAACTTAAGTTTGTAAAATGATTAGAAGAGGTCACATGGAAATAAAAATCAGCAGTTTTATCTAAAAATAAAACCAATACTTACAGACGTCTAGGCTTTGATATGCATGACTTTTGCTGACGAGGTTGGTGCCACTGCAGACAGTATCTTTCTTGTCTGTGTAGATGCTGATGTTGAACTTCTTTGTGGACGTCTGAGACATTTTGCATTGCTGTGGGTGGCAGTGAGACGTCGCCCACTCGTCGTGGATGGAGCAGTTCACTGTGAACCTGCAAGACTCTGCAGACAGGTTGGAGAAATGCACTGCCATCACAGGCTGAGGAACCTCCCCTGGGAAAAGAAACAAACAAAAAACAAAAAGAAATTCAGTATTCCCATAAATGCGGAGACCAATAGTCCAATTAGGAGCACGTTGCCGCCATCTAGTGGCCAAATGTTGCTAAATCACCTCATAATTCATTTGAACATTTATTGTCGTTGTCACCGCTATATAGCAAATTGGTTATTTTTTTGTTTTAAATTTCATTTCATTTCATTCAATTCAATTCAATTTAATTTAATTTCAACCAGCTGCAGAACACAAAAAAGTTGTTCAATGAGAAGCAGATTTTTTTTTTTTTTTGAATAATGATGGAAACTATTTTATCTTCACATTATTTTTATCTATTCTAAGAAAAAAGCCCAGCCGCCCACTTCCTGTCATTGTACGAGAATAAGGAATTGAAAGTTTATGCTGAAAGTTCTTTGAACAGGAAGTGAAGATCTAAATTTATGAAGTGTTTGGTTTCACTTTAATGACAGTGTTCACGTCTTATCACAGGAATCACAGGAATTTATCCCAGCTGAAATATGAGTGGAGACACATGGAGATACACTCTCACGGACATGTAGAGTTTCCATTTCACAACATATAGTTTTGATTAAACCTTCTTCTTGAAATGTCCCAAAAAGTTCTCCTATATCTGTTGCATTATGGATATTTATATTAAAAATTACTCCGGAAAATTTTGCTTATTTGCAACAAGGTAGCTATCGTTCATGGCAACGTTGTGGATATCTCAGCTCATCTCTTTTTTTTTTTTTTTTTTTTAGGTTCTTTTTTTTAAACCCGTATTTTGAAATTTTTTAGATTTCTTATTTTTTGAAATTTTTTTATTTCTAAAAATTTCTCTCGATGGTTTGAAACCTCAAACAGGAAGAAAAGATAATGTATATGATTTATTTACAATGTCTAACCAGGAGGACATTTTTAACCTATTTTTAATGTTGACACTAGAAAAGAAGAAAAGTAAAATTTTATTTGTCTAAATATTAAAAGCAAGAAAATAGGAATCCGGTAATCTCTTCAAACATCCCGAGAAGACAGAATTTGTGAAAAGTTTGCATATGTTGTTCCATTTGAATTTTGGGAAATTGCAAACTTGGTTTAAGTAAGTGTATAACGATGATAAAAATGTGATAAAGAAAAACCTACCTTCTATAATAATTTGATGAATCTCCTTCCTTGAATTTAATTTGGAGTCCTTGATTGCAATTTCATACTTGCCAGCATCTGAATCTGCCAGCTCGTTTATACACAAGGAGAGATTGTTCTTACTGAAGACCGCCTTGTTTGTGTAGTTGGGATTGAAGTTATCAGTACCAGCAACTACTTTACTATTAAACGTCCAGTCACCCTTTATGTCTGGAGATGGGTTTTTCACATGAAAACACACTGAGCTCTTTCTCAGTTGATGGTATTGCACGGTCGCCTCCCCTTGGATTCCTGGAGGGAAACATTGAATTTCAGTCAAAATCAGCTTGTCAACACATTTATTTACATTTAAGTCTGTTCTTTGTGAAAATACTGATAAAAAAAAAAAAAAAAAGACTTCCAAGACATCAACTTCGAAAAATGTTCAACAAACTGACTTTCAACATACCGACAAAGAGAAGGTTCACTTGTATTACCCGTAACAGTACTGGAGGTCGGAGAAACACCGTACAGTCTCACTATATGTTCAGATGATTTCTCTTTTGGGAGAATATAACTTCTGTCTTTTCTGAGAGCATAAAATTACAGCCAGACTTTTATGTTTTTTTTTTAAGACAATTTTTTTCTAGTTTGACAAGTTGGTGAACAAGGTTTCATGGAATTGTGTGTCATCTGCAGAACAATGTAAACGAGCAACCAGAGATTTCTAACGTCCGCCAACGTTGACGTGGACACAGGAGGAAAGACATTTAAGCCGCGTTGTGATTGTAATTTTCATCTGGATTAGCTCTCCATCAAACAATCTGAAGGTAGGATGATACATGTGATACATGTATGAATAAAAATTTGGTGAAGATCCATCAAGTAGTTTTGACGCAGTTTGCCTCAGACCTTAAAAACTGAAATCCTGTAATCCTGCTAAACAGTCAGACAAAGAAATAAACGCGGGCGATTTTAGTACGTCTTTGGCGGACCCAAAAAAAAAAAAAAAAAATTATTTTGATC
>OMNM01020975.1:1830-44268 GCA_900302745.1 Parablennius parvicornis | reverse complement strand
AACCCCCACCCCCCCAAAAAAAAAAAAAAAAAAAACGCGTGCCGTAAATTTATCACTGACATAGACACTGGCTCATTATTCAAGCACAGGCCCAGCCATAGGAAACAGACCTGTTCAGACATCTCAACAAAACAAATGTACTTTGGAACTTGAACATGCAAATGTATCTGAATGATGAGCCATCAGAAAGATACACATTCATTTGGACCATAAAATCAAAACATGGTCAGCTTTTATGAATTCACACATGTACAGTAGTTGAAAAACAGAATCACTACATATTATTTATTTGTACAAAATATTGCATCCGATAGAAATTGTGACTGCATTTCACATCAGAGAGGAATAATTGGCCATTTTTGATCTAACAAAATCTACTTAAAACAATTCTCACATATTTTTGCACAATATATGGGAGCAGACATTCCTCCATGAAGTTTATTATAGATGTGTACTTCTATCCACACATTGTAATGAGGCAAGTCAACTGAAAAAGAGAACTTTACACATGTCAGCACGAGCTTTGATATGTTTCTCGATCGGTTCTTTATTCAGCTAAACTTCAGCTTGACAGCCAGCCGAGTGACACGCTGTGATATTTTATTGATTCACTTCCTTTAAGAAGCTGCCTAAACATATGCAATTTTGAAAATTGAGCATCTCCGATGTAGCCGCGTCGACGTCAAACAACCAGGAAACATCACATGTTGATCCCAACTCAAACATAGGGGGACACACCGGCCGGAACAAGCAAAATCCACTAAGACTCGAACCAGGACTCATTACCCACGGCACCAAAACAGCCTAACCAAGGGTTACTCTCTCTAAGTAAATATGAACCACATCGTCTCACCTTGACTGAGTCCAGCAGGTCTTTGGGGAAAAAGCGCCTCAGGCCGACATCTTTCCTAAAACGAGAACGAGAGATAGATACCAGAGGAAATGTCAGAGGAGGAGAGTTTATTATACTGTGATTACACTGTGGAATGTTAATTGGCGAGTGCTTCTCTCTTTATCTGATCTCTGTAGCATATTTCTTCCTCCTCATGATGTATCAGCTAACAACCGCCACAGAAAAAAACACTGGAGCATACGAACGACTGGAGACGAGAAACAGAGAGCTGTGAGTAAGTGCTGACTACAGAAAGAACTACTCATCTTTTCTAGAAGAGAAACAGTAACGAGGGAGAGGGGGAGATGGAGTGAGGCAGGGAGGAATACAAAGGGGGCAACCGTGCAGACAAAGAAAGATGTGCAGAGCTATAACAGGAAGCTGGTTAATGACTCATACTCTTCTTGAGAAAGGACAAGTGGGGAGAGACAAAAAAAAAAAAGTTAGAACAGAGCACGAAAAAGGTCAAAACCTTACATCATCGAGTAACGATGATGAGCAAACCTCTGATTTGCCATGCAGGAAAAATATGAGAACTTGTTTAACACGAGCGCGACACTTGAGGGTTGAAATGTCGGTGCGAGCAGTTCAATTTATATTGAGGTCTTTCAAAAATTGTTTCCATAGAAATTCTAACTTTTCAGAAAAATGGTTAACCCGTCCCCATACCTTAATTTAACTTTCCCACGATAACCTAGTTTCTGAGTCACCTCTGAAACTGAAAATCTGTGTCCGCCACAATAGCAACAAGGAGTACAAACAGTCTCTGAGAAATTACATAATCACGCCGGCCTCAAGAGGACAAACACTGACAAAGGCCCACTGATGAAACACTCTACACTGGCTCCAGACAGCAAACCACAAGGACAGATGGCAGATCCCCAACCCGCACAGAACTTCTATAGCTGCACGATACAAATGCACATAAAACGCATCCAATCCATATCGCGCCAATGGGTATTATAGGAACATGAAGTGAGAATCTTAATAAAGAACAAAGCGGCTAAATTTATTTGAGTTGGACTTTTGGTGACAATAGCTTATAAATTCGCACTGATTAAAGAAAATGTTGAAACTAATTGTAGGTCGTGATTTATTTTTATTGACGTTGCACCAAACTATAAATCCACTGTGAATCATTGCAATCCACTTGTTTGTGGATTGAGCTTTATATTTATGACGGGTGCCGCCTGAGCGATTGGGGTTGAAAGGTCGTGCTCGGGGACCCGTCAGCATATTTGTGGTTCTAAGTTAGCTTTCCAAACGTCAAAGCCACCACAATCCCTTTTAAATCCTTTTCAATACTTCTCAAAAGTAAATAGAAAGAAGAAACTTTAACAATGCAAAAAACTAATAAAATGTTGTTGTTTTTCTTTTAATTAAATATACATTTCATTTCAAACTTTCGGCTATCTGAACAAATGCCACCCAAAACCTAACTACTGAGAGTCAGGTATGCGGGTTGCTCATTACAGAACCAGCAGCACCTGATGGTAAGCAGAACTTCCTTTCTGCCATTGGGTTAAAATATGAATGAAACAACATTTTATTTTTTTTATCAGAAGCAAGATGCACACGAACCAAAAAAAAAATAATAATGAATAAGCAGAGGAGGAAAAAAACGGACCAAAAACTAAAGATGTGAGCAGAACAGAGAGCATGACAAACGAGACAAAGAGAAGAGTTGGTGGAAAGAAAGTGGGCATTCTCGTCACTAATTGGAGAGCTCGTTAGGCTGATGGACAGAAAGGAAGATTTTAGTGGACGAGGGCGGCTCATTAGGACGGGAGCGAGCCTCAATTAGGCCTCAGAATGTTGATTCTTCGCTGACTTCAATTTTTCGGCCTGTAATCGACAGCAGGCTCGACTAATGTGCAGATTCAGACTTCTTAAACCGTCTCACTGTAAAAAGTACTCTTCCAGACAGTTGTGACCTTGTTTGCTGGGAGTGAAAAAAAAAAAACAACAAAAAAAAAACCTGCTTTCAGGTGGAGCGGTGATGTGATTGAGAGGGACAGAAAAGGTCGGCTGCTGGAGCTCTTTGCCCGTGAAGAAAGTACTTACTCCAATAGTTCATAGTTGGATTTCTTGTCCAGGGCATTTCCTCTCATCTCTTTGAAGAATCTCCTGGAAACAAAAAGAGGTGATAGACGGAGCGAGAGATCAGATACACAGGCTGAACGGACACTCCCATATTAAAAGGGCGTAAAAAATGTTTCATTTATAAATCAAATAATTTTGATCTAAGACTGTGCTCAGTTTTTAATACAGTACAGAAAACAAGTGACATTTGAAAAAAGAAGCTGCTCTTTTCTTGAATAATGAATACTAAATACTAACTAATGTTGGCAGGAAATATGAATGTAGCTGAAGGGCAAACACAAACAGTTTTAATATAGAAACAGCAAAGATGCTAAAGAAAACAACCCAAACTGGACCGTTTACAATGATCGACAGGAACAGCTGATATTAAATGGCAATATCAAATCACAAGCAATATTGTGTTCTTTCAAATTAAAATAGAGCAAACATTTATGTGTAAAGGCACAGAAACAAATGAAAGAAAAAAAACTGAGATAAACTCAGAACATTTTACCTGATTTCTAAACAGCCCAGTTTGAGAGCCACATCCTGTTCCACCTGATCCCCGATCTCTGTCATGTAGTCATTTTTCACCTGGAACACACAAATGTGCTTATTAAAACAGACAAAGCCATATATCACACACCACTAACGCACACACAGTCCTACTGACCTAGATTATCTAAAGACAAACACACACAGACACACAGACACACACACACAGACACACACAGTCTTACAGCAATGCCATATGTCTTGGTGCAGCCTGCTGGCAATAAATGAAATGCGCTTGAGCGTCTGGGCGCCTCTACGTGCGCTGTGTGTGTGTGTGTGTGTGTGTGTGTGTGTGTGTGTGTGTGTGTGTGTGTGTGTGTGTGTGTGTGTGTGTGTGTGCAATCAAAACACACTCCACTCGCCTCCTCAGGCCATCTGCACTGACCTTAAAACATCGTGAATAACAGTGCAACAAAGCAAAATCCAACACACTTTCAAAAAACCAATCAAACAATTTTCTCTATCATTTAATGTTGCTGACACAGAAAATCATTTAAGTCCTCGATCAGTCTGAAGTAATGATCCACTACAACACAGTGTGGTGCCGTTATGTTCGCCCACACGAGGCTGAAACTCCACTGAACGCGTGAATGCTGCAGAAATGTATAGAGCATCTGCAAAAAGTTTGAGAAGCATGAAAATTTCAGGAAAAAATTGTTGCAACACAAATTAAGGTGACCAATCGAACAACGGGTAAGATGCGAGGGACTGAACATCGTTGTGTTGAATCCCACAAACACCAATAGACCATCATCTTCACAGAGCTAATCAGTACAAGGTCCCAGCCATTACCTCACAAAATGATGTTTCAGAGAGGCAAGAAAAATCTGGGTTTATGACAAGTTGTGTATATCTAAGTGCAGATAAACTGACTTTAAAGGTACAGCTGTGAGTGGAGAAAAAGACCCATCATAAGAGGAAAAATTTAACGATGCAAAGAGAAAAAATATGGAGTACTACAATGCTTTTAATAAGTTGGTGTATTAATAAAGCATTGACACCAACCAGTTTTTCTTTTGACTACTAATAAAATGATTTCTACACTCCTGAACTCAGGTATACTGACACACAAGCATTTTACTGCTCGTGTGTCATAAAGGACTGATCTGTCAACATAGCACTCATCCAGTTCGTAAATCACCAACCACATGACCTTCACGAAGGTATATTTGATCTGCTGTTAAACACCGTCATTACAAGATTTACGGAATGACACTGTGTTGATGAATCAAATTCAATCACATGACTATGGTGGATAATCGTAAATCATCTTGGTCAAGACTTATAACACAGAGGATGGTTTTAGAGCAGGGGTGGTGGCCAGTGCAGCACCTGCAAATCAAGTAAGAAGCAGGACGTGGCCTGAAGATAGTGATCAAGTACATAACAAGAGAGGAGTCAAAAAGGAATCATTTCAAACTAAATTCTACAAATGGTCTGGTGACTTCCAACATGAATATTAAGGTGCAGCAAGCACATCGATTCACTGTGATGCTGAGACATAACGAAGTGGAGAGAAGTGCTGGAGATTGCCCCTTGGAGGGCTCCGGTTCCCCCTACAACAACAAGCCTTAATCTGCAAACTTCACAGGGAGGTTTACGGTTCGAGTTAAGGATCAAAATTAGGCTGTTCAAAACTCTCTCAGAGGCCTCTGGCAAGTAGAACATTTGTTTTTCTTATTTGATGAGTCTCAACTCGAGAGTCGGCACCCACCCAAACTCAAATCAGTCTGACGAGCCGGGAGAGAAGTATTCCAGGAGGTCGACCAAAAATTCAAGGAAAGAGAAAAACTCAAGTCAAGATTAGGAAAAGAAAAGAAACTTTTACTACATCCCAAAGTGTTGGTCAGTTCAAATGGGAACACAGTTGCTGGTCTCTCACGTAGGAGATTCATTACATCAAACATCTGAATTCGATGAGTGTGTAGCAGGAACTCTGGACCATTTTATTTCATTTTCTCGATCAATAAGAGAAAAATGTCACCGGTGTAAAACAACAAACTTGCACATGGAGATAAACTGTGCGACGAAGAGAGAACTGGAGACGAAAGCAAATCAAAGCCCGACGCTCCAATTGGAAAACCTGATTTTCAGAGATTTTCTGTCCCTGATTTGTTGGTTCACATGAGCGGTTACCTGAGTAACATGGTCAGGAGCACAAATGAACACACGTCGCATTAACATCACAATGGCACGACTCCGGTATAAAAGGGTTTGGGTCCGTCTCTCCTGCTGTGAGAAAGGCCGGACTGCTGCCTGACACTGCTGCTGCTCGTTTGCTTTGAATTCAGGAAAATCTAATCAGATCAGAAACGATAAACAAGGCACTAGGTCGTCTTCGTGGTACAAAGCTTCAGTCCAATAATTACATTCATTACTAGTTTTGTGAGAGAGGCACCCAAATCAGTGTTAGTGACTGCGAGAAAAGGGATGAGGAGGGGGTTGCATTATATTCCCGGTTTGAGTAGAAAAGCCTTGTGTGATGGGTGATGAAGTTCTGCTGCCGTTTCCTCCCGGACTCTTTGCCCTCACGCCAATAACTTCTGCAAATAAGCTTTTATCTTCTAACCTACTTGACAGCACCTCCAAGATAAGGTGTTGAGCTTCAACATGCATAACATGGAGACCCCCGCCCTTTCCTAACGCACCCTTTCCTAATGCACAACAGCACCATCCGCCAGTGTCACTTACCTCCTGGTGTGCATGCTTGAATGTGTACATGCCTGTGTGGCCGGGTGAGACGAGAGTTTAAGACAATGTGTAAATGTAAGCCAGTTCTTCCTCTCAGAATTCGCACCGACGGGCCTGAGTTTAATACATTGCTGCACCTCGGTAACAATCTGAACGCACACGATTAACCGGTTAAATCTCAAAATCAGCTTTCTGGTATCGTGAAACTGATCTGTGAACTCATCTTCACCGGTAAATGCACTTCACTTATGAAGCACTTTTTTTTATCACTTCAAGAGTCTCAAAGCGCTGAGTCACAGACAGTCACATTCATGTAAACACTTGTAGAAATGGCCGTCATATGCAAGGCGCTCAACCGCAACTGGGGCCCAACTTGGGAGTTCAGTGTCTCGGCCAAGGCCGCAACGCGACACAAACGCTGCGATCGGAAGACAATGAACCCTTGACAACAGAGACAGAGCCTCAGCAAGGACGTTTCAAAACTAATCTCTCAGCAGGTCAACATGTGGAGGATGAGGAAAGTCTATTTGTGTGCCAATAACAACAACAATGTGATAACAAGGCTGTTGTTGGCATGAAGTTGTGTTTGATTTGATTCCCCTGGTAAAACTGCTATCTGCTCCATTCAGCTACACGTAAGAACTTCCAAACTGAAAACGACCAGCGCTCTGCAATATTAAAGCTCAAACTGAAGGTATATAACAATATATGGAAGCGCAGGACCGGGCGGTTTATACACTTCCTCAAGCAGCGCTTTGTGTTTAATACACAAACCTAACTCTGCTATAACAGTGAGGGAAACCGATGCAACAGTGTTGTCACACAAGACATATTCATATGAAACCATTTCCACAATGGAAGTGTCCATAGTGTCCAGAGTAATGCCTTGTAGCAGCATAAACCATCTGAAAACAAAGTAGTAGATGATCTCAGTCGCCATGAGAGCTGATTAAAGATGTAGCTCCTAATCCTAAACTCATCCTTTTAAGAGCGTCTAACTTTAACACCATCGACACAATCTACAAAGACAGACAATTGGATTAGGAGGTATAATAGATGGATGTTTAATGATCTAATTTCAGAATTCAACATGAAATTCACAACCTTACCCTTACCTGAATAATGTATTCCAAAACACATCTCTGATTTCAAAGTTGACAACCTCGGGTTATTTTACACAAAATACCTCCTCCCTAACATTAGCAGCGAGAGGAGCATTACTCTAAAATGGAAAGTGAGAAGGAGGGGAAAAAAATTACTTAAATGAGTGGAAGAGATGTCGTCTGCTGCCAAGACGCATTTTATTTTCCTGAGCACACAAACTGTCAAACACCCACCGAGTTCTATCAAAACAAGCTCGTCACAGGTCACACTGGATCTCTCTCATTACAAGGACGTCGGATGACAACTCGTCTGACACAAACGGCCTTCTACTCAACAAGTGTTAAAAAGCACAAGTCGGTCATCAGGAGCAGAAGCAGAGCTGAGGCCTGTTATCTTACACTCACCAGTTGACTCTGAAACACATACACAGACGTGCACGCCTCAACTAAAAAAGCCGTACCGCTCCGTACCAGACGATGAGGAGCAGCAGGAACAAGAGTGGGAAAGAAAGAAAAGGGGAAGTCGGAGGCTGCTTCATCATGTTTCATGTTAGTTACTGTGTAAAAAGGCCTGATCCCTCAACTGTGAAGTCATGCTGCAATTAACAACAATGGGAGCGCATCTGAGGACTGATCAGTGACATACATTTCATGTATTTGTCCCTCCTACCCGACAGAAACACAGACCTGCTCTGCTAAATAGTGAACCCATTAGCCAGTTAAGAAGTAAAGTCTTGTGCAACAGTTTCCTGTGGCTTAAAGGAAGCCAGCACTGATTGTATTAGAGTGACAGGGACAATATTTCAACAGGTTGGTTTAAAACTGTGCAGACAGAAACTACAACTGATGAGAGGAAGCAGGCTGAATGTTATCAAACCTGTTTTAGATGACAGTAAGTGAAGCGGACACTAATAGAAACAAGCCCTTTCAGAATGAAGGAAAAAGGGTACAGGATGTAAGAGGTACCAATCTGTCAGAACACACATGTCAATCAAAGGTTTTATCCTCCACGTCAAAATATTATGACCACTTGTTCAACATTAAGAATTCAGGCGATACACCAGCAAGACCAGAAAAGTAACACAAACATTTCAGAAACTAATTCCTGAATTTGACACAGAGCCAGTATGTCGAAGGCTTTAGCAGCTACTCCAGCCTCTGCCGTGTACACCTGCATGTTTAGACTGACTTTAGTCTGAGAGCCCAAAGAGCCATTGATGATCTGCCGTTACTGCTGGATGAAACCAAACCAACTCTGTCTGGTTTTGTCTGAAAATTGTTTCAAATCAAAATGTGTTAATTGTACAGTTTTTGTGAACTACTCACGCTTTGTTTTCAAACTTAAATTTCTGTCATTGTGATTTTGCAGACCTCTAGTCAGTATTTTATTGCCCTTATCACAATTTTCCACCAAATCAAATTTATCTGGAGTCCCAAAAATTGTTCAAAAATTCATTTACATTACATATTGGTAAATCTTAAGGGAGTCACTGCAGAGGAGCTGAGGAGCCACACATGGCTCCAGAGCTGCAGGTTGCAGACCTCTGGTCTAGAACAATGGAGTGAAAAAGAGAGAACAAGCAGGACAGAGTGATGGAGGAGAGTAGCAGGGCGGATGTGTCACAGTAGGGAGAGCCTCATGAGTGAAAGGGAAGGTTTATAAGATGGTCTTGAGATTTGATTATATGTATGGTTTTTGAAACAGGGGCACCTTCTATAAGACAGGAAGCTGAGCTGGACAGGATTAAACAAGGTTGAAAAAGATTAGAATTGAAGTTAAAGAGGCAGCCAGGTTGAGAGGGTTTGTTCATGTGCTGGGGAAAGATGGTGGATATACTGGAGAGAAAGACCTCAAATGATTCATGGAGGGAAAGATTGCTGAGGAAAGTCGAGGAGACAAGAGAGTAGAGATTGCAGACGAACAAGAAAATGGAAGAAAGTTTCCGCGAGGGATCTGGATCGATCCATCTGGCCTGATTCCACCCACCGACCCTGTAAATGCTCCGTCACATTGTCAGGACTTGGCTGCACGTCGTCAATCTGAGGTGAGGCCAGTGGATTATCAGCAACAGATGTCTGCAATGAGCCTTCAAATCATTCGACTTTTATCTTTTCCGAGATCAGTTCCTCTCCCGTACCTGGAGCGGAAAAAGGAAAGATCCTTAGCCAAAGCTGCGGTTGAAACACTGCTGGTGCAAAAGTCAGCCGTGTGGAACGCAAACCCTGATTTTGTGGCATTTGGATTTGACAGCTGCTGAACTCTGGCTTCCAACCGGGTCAGAGACCCAAAGTGAGCAAATGAGAGAGATAGAGAGCAAGAGAGCGAGAGAGAGCATTCCTTAGAACAGAGGACTGCTGTATTTCACTGGCCCGTGGCCCAACGTGGCTGTCCTCACCTCTCTGTTCCTCCAGCTCACTCCGAGTGGACGTAAAAGTGCGGCTCTGACCCCGTCGCCATGGTGACACGACCTCTTACCTGGCAGCAGCGCCCATTTAAAGGTCGGCTGACAGTTTCGTAGGATACCGTACAGATTTAACCCTTTATCTGCTATATCCTACAATTCTCTTTGGTGATGATCGTATAATACACTATAAAATTATGTTTTTAGCCATTCAATGCATTATCATATAAACATACTCCAAATCATTCAAAACGGAGTTCGAATTTAACATGAAACACAAAATTTGCATCACATCATTGATGATACATTTTATATCTAAATAAAATACAGTGAGAAATGTATCGAAAGACATTAAGCTAGGAAAGGCGAAAAATGCGTGATTATGATCAATATAATACTTTTCAACTAATATGATCATTAGGAATTATCTCAAGATTTCAATTTAAAGAATTTACTTCTGGGATTAATAAAGTACGTCTATTCTATTCCATGCAAATAGGACATAAAAGTATCTTTAACAGGCTTTAAAGTCCTAAAATATCCATAGTGAATGTCCTATAAAGGGTTAAAAAAATAACTGCATGCACCTGCAGCTTCAATGGCTCAGCTGACAGCACATCTCTTTTAAAGGGAATACACCTACAGATGACAAGTTGATCCTCCTAGCAGGATTCACATTTCCTCGTTTTATATTGTCACGTACATCAGGAAGTAGTAAGCTCACTCCAATAGCTTGTTAAATAAATCATCTGTCCCAGCTGTTGTTAAAAGCAAAATAAACTAAGAAATATGCATGTCAGGTACAAATCTGTTGATGGCAGGTTGAGGATTTGTATTCACCATCATAACAAAACATTGCAAACCATGGAATGATTGTGTTAAGCTGAACAAACAAAAACAGAATATAAACGAATACTGGAATGACCAAGTTGTCCAAAGAATGCAAAGTGTATTGGCATGACTATAGCAATGACATAACAATACGTTTTATTTTACGTTGAATATTTAATAACATAATAACATCAGATGAGCAAGTTAACCAGTTGGGAGCAGCTAACAAAGTCAAATTAACTGTTTGAAGCTCCTCCATCATGCAGTTTCTCTACCTAGTCATTTAGTTTGTTGGCTTCAGGAGCAAGACAGAGGGAATCTGCATGGCCGGTCTTCAGCACACTAATTTCACTCATCATCAATCTTTTCCATTGTCATGGAAGCACACCCCTTACATATCATCAGCAACAAAACAAAAAACAACAGTGTCAGCATTCAGCATGAGCACATGATTGTTGTTTTTACCTTGAGGGCTCTCATTTGCTGACACTGTCATTTGGTCAAATTCTAAAAAGTGGCAGCATAACCACGTGTTGAGGAACTTGCCAGAGCAGCATGGAGTTATCATGACAGCCTGAGGCACACTGCATGACGTTGCATTTCCTGACATGAGGTGATCTCAGCGACAGTATCGGTAAAGATCAACACACCTCTCCATGAGCTGTATGTTTGCCATCCTACTCCTCTTTCTCTATTTGTCTGTGTGTGAAACACACAGTGCACAGTGAATACAGAGGTCTGCTTGTCCAATGATGTGTCGATACTTGAGACAATTTCTTGACAGTTCTTGACAGATACATGACGTTTCTAAAAATGGTCATTAGCTCCATAAATGAAGACAATTCAAGGAAAAATAGTAGCATTCAAAAGTATGTCACTTATCTTTTGAATTTTTAAAGTTGAAATGGTGAATGTTGGTCATTTTTATGTTTGTTTGTTTTTAAATGTTTTAAATGTGTGATTTTATATCTTTTACTGTGTGGTTTTATACTTTTATTGTTCCTTTTTAGACACTTTTAAAGGCCTAAGTTGAGCCTTTCGCAGTAATATTTTCTTCTTGTATGGGCCTTTGGTGCATATGTATGAATGACAATAAAGCTGTATCTGTATATATATTTTCCATTTTTCTTGGTACTGTTTTAGTTTAGTATGATTTAGTATGAGTCTTGTCTGATAATGAATCAGTAAACACACAGATTCAAAAATCAAAATAAGGTCAGAAACAACTACAAATCCTACTTTAAATAAAGAAAACTAGATTAAAAGAAAAAGCAGCTCATTCAACCAAAATGCGATGATAATACCAGAAAAGAAAAGAAAAATGTCCGGGACCATCATATTATCTTAAAGGTGTGACTAATCTGAAATGAGATAGTCATTCTGAAATTAGTTCAAAATAGAAATTAGAGCACAACAAAATCCATCAACAATACTGCTGGAGCTATCAGAAGTGGGCACATGCCGTTTTCTACCGAGATAACAATCTGTCACATATTTGCTCTTTTACAACGTTTATCTGCAACAAAGTTAAACAAAAATTATCCTTGTTGTCCAAGATGTTCAGTCCCCTTCATACCTGAGTGGAGACAGCATCCAGCAGAGTTTACTATGTTCTAATAACCACAGAAACCATGTTTAATGTCACATTTAGCAGCAGATACTGGACACAGTCAACTTAACAATAAACAAAATCCAGCGACTCACGTAACAGCTGTGAGAGAAAGAAATAAGCAATGCGCCAAACTATAGGAAAGTTTGTAGTAAAGAAACTTCAGCCTAAAGATACGTGAGAGAATTTCAAGCACAGCCTCTGTAAACTATTAACATGGGCAATAGTTAAAAATTGATCCAGGTTTCGTGGGCTGGAGTTTCAGGGTGGAGTGACAGCTAGCTAGCCTAGCTCACACAAATATGACTGTATTGGTCCCATTAATTTGAGTAACCACGGAGCAGCTATAAGCTAATCAAACACCACCCTGCTCTTTCATCAGAATAGTAGCCAGCCTCTATAAATACGAGTCCTTCAAAGTCACAACAAAGACGCTCTTAGTTTGGAAACACATCGGTTGATTTTAGTGCTTCTTATCGTTAGCGGCTAACTTGCTAGCTGCGGCACCTGTTGATAACAAAGCCACTTCAGAGCGGAGAGAGAGAGAGAGAAAGAGAAACCCCACAACAAACTCACCGCCTGCCCCGCTAACGCTGCTACATCCGCCCGGGAGCTCACACGGAGGCGTCCCGGTTTAGTCCCAGCAGCCGTAAATCGGAGAGTTATTCACAGTTTGGCTGGAACAGACTTGTTGCTCATCGGGGAGAGCTCTCCCTCCTACTCCTCCTCCGGCCGCTCCGCTCAGACTGTCACTTCCAGCTCCAGACAGATGGGGAGGAGCCCGCGTGCCCGCAAGCGCCATGAAACACCGCAGCTGATTGGGCGAGGCCGTGGAAGGAATCTGCTCTGAGCCAATCGGGGATGTCGCTACAAGGGCCGCGGCACGTGAACGCACGATTTGTTCGTTGATCGAGCGTGAAACGACGCAAAAAAAAAAAAGATTTAGGATTTTGAGAAAAAAAAATCCCTGTAAAATCCATATTTTTTACCAAAAAAAAAGTTGTAGTAATGTTGGAAGGATTACTAATTATATCAAGTTATTTTAGGTCGTGAAAATGAAAACAAATCTAATCTAACAACAATGATATGAAGAAGGAGACTGGTTTGCATGTGTACCAGTGTGTCAGTAATAGCCTTACAAATTTTACAAGTAAAAATAATCTAATCAAATGTAGCTTACATATACCTCAGTGTGAATAACACACCTGTAAAAACAAGCACACTGCATTTTGTTATTTTGAGAGTATATGTGTCAGTCTCAACATAATATGCTGTAAATGACTTTAAATATGTATGTTCTTGCTTTTTGAAAATGTTTCTAGTGTGTCAATCATTTACTTGTTACTGAATGCAAATAACTAAATAAAAACATGTTTTTGTTGCAAATCCTTTTCTTGTTTTCAGGTTTTTGTTATACTATGTAATCCTTTACCTTTTTATATCAACTCATTTTAGAAATATTAAATATTTCAGTTTCAATATATATATTATTCTTAATAATCCATATTTTTCATATTTTAAGGCAATAAGAAGTTGATATAATAATATAACACATTAATTGAATTACAATGATATTGTAATTCTCTTTAAGATTTACGTATGCTGTATTAATGAGTAATTGGGAAGTAGGAAAGTTCCAAGTTCCAAGTGGGGGTAAAAAAATATTGAATGATTGCAGACTCAGAATTTGGAGCTGGAAAAGTGGAACATTTTGACAAAAGGTTGTAAAAGATGAGGAAAAGTATTCCGTTTGATGAACTTTGGAATAAACTCATTATTGTAAGTGTAAAAAAAAACCCAAAAAAGCCAAACTTTGTTCACAAGTTTAGTTAAGTGACAATTTTGATTGAAAATGGGAATTTTCCCACTGGTAACTGTCCAAAGTTCTTCAGTTGATGAACACACCATGTAGACTACATTAACAGGCACACAGGATGTAGCCTGGATAAGAGTAGTATGGAAGAAATGTTGCTTATGCTTTTAAAGCCCTTCTGACATACAAAGCAAAGGCCAGAAAGAACGAGACTCGACCACGAGTTACAGAATAATCAGGATTATTTTTATTAATTCATCTTCAGTTTCAATAATATCATTACAGAAAAAACATCCTCTTCATTATATTTATACAGTAGTAGTAGAATGCTGTGTCATTGCTTCATTACAAGTGCTGGTCATAGTTTATAGTGTGTGCAGTGTGACACTGAGTTCAGTCCAGTGTTACGAATCACTCAGTACAAAGGCAGTTTAACAATAACCTGCTTCTTCTTACTCAAATGAATCTATCTGGGTTTGATTGGTCCTCCTTGGGCAGGTGCCAGGACGCGCTCTGATGCTGCGTTCGAGTTATACCGCTGATGTGAGCTGTCAAATTTGGAGGGGGAGAAAATAAAAAATAGCCTGTGAAGATGGAAATGTTTTAATATTGTAATTTAATATTTAATATGTAAATCGAATGGTATTCACAGCTTTAACGACTGTCTTTACAAAATATCACCCTGTTTTTTGTTTTTTTTCTACTCCAGTCTATCTTCATATGAACGCAGCATGAGCCAATGATGAAAATATTGGTTTCTCAGTTTGATGAGGTAACTGGGAAGTTTCTAAGAACCAAACAAAAGGAAGAAATAATTTTTATAAAAGCAAAAAAAAAAGGTTGGCACTGGTAATCGCATTTTCATTATGTAAGGTTTTAAGTCAGATCTGGAGGCCTGGTCCAGAATAACACCTGCCCAAAGAGGAAGACACGCCCCCCTTTATGGGCATGCAAGTGAGAAAGAGGGGAGGAAGGAAAAGAGGACAATGAGGAAGAACAGGAAGGGTGGGGCAGTATAGAGTGTGTCGGCCGGTAAGGAGAGCGGTCAAAGCTCGAAACTATTGACTGATGCTGCATTCAAGTCATGGAGGAAGATAGTAAAGCAGAGTACACAGTTCACTTCATAATTCTGTGAGTCAAAAGATGACCATCAGACCGACAGAGATTTATCAAACATATAGGTATTATCATCTTGATGTCTTTTTTTAGTATAATTATAATTTTAAAAAGAAAAAGAAAAAAAAAAGATTTTTATGTGGCAGTTTCATCTGATATGACCTGAACGCAGCATCCGACCTTTGACCGAGTTGAGTAAGTCGTGTCGAGACCACAGCAATGAGAGGAATTAATATGGTGCATTACGACGCAACGGGCCGCGCGTAATGCATCTCAATGGCCTCCGTTGATCGGTAAACAGTTTTCAATTCGCGCTGGGAGGAAACTTTGGAGTCGCAGCAGGCTGAATATCAAACGAGATTTTCTATTACGCTCAGACTAGGTACAGTACATAGAGAGAAAAGCAGTCGCATGACGTCTTGATCAACAGCCTTGAACCGTGTTGATTCTTTTTGACTTGATCGAGCACCTTAACACCGCCGCGGTGGGAATAGCGCAGTTTACGAGCACCTGAATGTGACACCCTGCTTTCAAGTGATGCCGGGTCAAGAGTTTCCTTGGAGTTGGGAATCAAGAATGTCACAACTCTTGGATGATTGGAGCAGTTTATGATTGAGAAAAATAAATAAATGAGATGGAGGCCAATGACTGGCCAAACAGAAGCTAGCCTTCAAAACTAACTACAATAATCTTTGGCTCCTTAACAGATTAAGACAGTCTAGATTTTAAATTTTTTTGTCTTCAACACACACCATCCAGTCACCAGTCATATTCACTGAAGCACCAAATATGGATCACGAGCTGAAAAGATCCCAACATTAATGGGGAGTTTAGTCATTTATACATATAAGTTCCACTCTGCCTCAGGTAGCTACGTGGCCTTTAGGTTTTTCGATGCTTCTGAGCCATGAGGTTGCATGTGAGAGCCAATTAGAGGTGGAAATTAGATTTTTGTTTTTGTTCTTTCGTTGATTATTTAGTCCCAAAATGTTGAGATTAAAACTGAATTGCAGTTTGAAGAAAGACTTAAGTTAAAAGCTGATTTTGTGTAAATTGTCAACATGTTTCTAGACCACATTATTCTGTCGTTGGTGAAATTTTGACTTATAGTATCTACGCATTTTGGTTTTCTTTCTTTCATTGACTACTTTATTTTAATTGAAATATTTGTGATTATTGTGATTTTAGCCAGCATGTTTTTCCAACTATACTCAGTTCAGATTTTTTGCATGTTGTAATAACTGTAAACAATTTCATTTTTTCAGCGCTTTCTACAATTTGTCATATTACAAACTTTTTCGACATTTCGTAATTCAAATATTTATTATTATTATTCTTTTTTCTCATGGTAGTTATTATATCCATCAAAAATTGTTACTTTAATCTCACCAGCTCATGTTTATTCAACTTTTCTGTATTTTGGTTGACAGCCGATATTTAATAACATTTTCAAGATTAAAACTTTTCTTTATTTTCTCAAAATTGTTTAACTGTATTGTTGAGATTTTTGCCTTATTTTCAACATTTTGCCTTTTGTCTGAACATTTCATTCATAAGCTTAATGTGGTCGTCCGTAACAAAAACTCTCTCTCATATTTGAATTTACTTGAAGTGGTCACAGAACTCAGTTACACATGTAAACCATTTAGAAACATTTCACAGCTTTGTGTCAGCACTTTCTTGTATTGATGCCACTGTTACATCAATGTCCTGGATATGAAACTGTCTTTGTTAATATCTGTCTGGCAGTAAGAAAGTCCACCTGAAGTTTTCCTGATTCACGTCAGATCTGGAGCTAAATGAATAAAACGAACAGATACTTTTAATATTTCATTGGGTTAGCTTTGGACACAGCCTCTGGAACTCTTTTCAGTCTTTGTAAAGAAACAGACAGAAGATGTTAATTTTTTCATTCAGCTCCACAACAGAAATGCAACTTGTTGAAATCTGACATGATTCCTTTTGAAGCAACTGTCATTTTCTGGGAGAACCAGTGGTCTGCTAAGAGGACATTACTCTCACCTTTCGTTTATCAAAGTCTAAATATTTTGATTGTGTTTTCAAAGTAGTTTTATGTTGTAAACTTTGAGACTTGTAGGTAAAACACCACTTGAATGCAGGGTTAAACCAATAATGGCAGCAGTACAAAACAATCCCAAAAGTCTTGTGTTTTTCCTTTTTATTTTCAATATCAGACTAATGAACCAGTTACCTTTTTCCTGAACGTGACCCGCTGACCCAGCTAAGAAGAAATTCATGGCTTTCATTGAGAGTCGTGATGAGATTTAGTGTGATTTAAAAGCATCATACATGAAGACTAAACTTAAAGTAATAAATACAAAGAATCCTTGTATTTTTCCTCTTTTTTTTGGCAATATTGACTGTACTGGCACAAACTATATGAGCAGCTTCAATGCCTTCCCCCAACGCTTTTTTTTTCTCTCTTTTTTTTTTTCAGTCTCTACTGATGTCAGGGGTCGGTATGTGGTATCTGAGAAGGGAGTACTGATACGACAGGGACGGGTTATCAAGGACTTTCTATATCTGGATAGACGACGCCAGAACAGAGTAGCAGTAAAGGTAGAAGTAGAAAAAGAAGAAGAAGAATAAGGAGGAGGAGGAGAAGGGTGACAAGAAAGGGCTAAAAAAGGTCAGGAAAGTGGAGGAAGGAGGGGCAAGTCTCTATTTCTCTATATCTACCAGGGAAAAATGTCAAACGCACAAAGCAAATGAACAGGAGAGAAGAGGGCATGGATACTACTAAGATGAGAATATTCAATCAGAACCATGATAATAATAATAAATAGAATATTAATTAAGAATATTAATAATCATTATCATCAGGATAATAATAATAATAATATTACAGAATAAATCTCATATTTTATATATTTTTTTTCACATTTTTTTTTTCTTCATTGAAATACAGTGATCTCCTCAGAGCAGACCAATGAGGACTCAGCCTGCGCTGGCTCCGATTGGCTGTTGCATATGACATCACAGCTAATGGCGACCAGGTAGACATGCACCACTTCCTGCCCTCGCCCGTTTTCCTTGTCCAGACAAGAAGTCCTGGCACTGCCACGGTTAATCGGTAGCGAGTGACATTGAAGTCTGGAAGGCAGAAGCAGACGCGTATCAGTGAAGCCCAAATTGTAGTTAAACCGAGGCCGATGGAGTGACACTACGGGAGAACAAACCTGCATCATAGCCGTCCGATGACCATGACGTCCACCACCTCTCCCTTGTGCAGCTCCACGTACTGCTCTGTCTTGGGAGGTAACATCAGCAGGCCGTTGGCGCTACGCATTGACATTAGCCTGCTGGATACCTGGTTGCCTGAAAAGACAGGAAATGGAGCGTCATGTAAAGTGTGAGTCAAATAAAATGCACATTAGTTTTGCTAAGCTTTCGCCACATGCCTGTATTTGGTTTGAGGTGTCAGGATAAAATGAATTGAGGTTAGCAATGATGCTTAATCATAAGATAAGGGGTCAGAATACTCATTCGGTTGAGGTTAGAGTGGAGGAATGCATCATGTCAATGACTGGGCTTCAATGAGTACATGTTTCTGTGTGTGTGTGTGTATGTGTGTGTGTGTGTATGTGTGTGTGTGTGTGTGTTTGTACCAGTGCTTTGTGCCCAGGGCAGTGGTTCCTGATGATGCCAGGTTAGAATACAGCGGTGGTACTCTGGTCTGGGATCCAGCTTAACATCACAGGAAAGCTGAAAGAAACACACAAACAATATTTTTTCATTAAAAAAAAAGAAAGAAAAGAAAAAAAGAAAAAATTCAATTAACCACTAAACCACTTGTATATCTATATACAAAGCTTTATACTTAGAGAAAAGACAGGATATATTTATAGAGAAGGTCACTTCACTTCATTTATTAGTGGAGATTAAAGATGTCCATGTGACATCAATTATATCATAATGACTCAAAAATGACAAATAAGCAGTTCACAGTTAAAAATGTGCAGATTGGTACGTTCCGCATTTATTTTAAAAACATTGTATTTATAATATTTATGATGTGGTTTTTGGGGGGTTTTTTTTCCTATGCTTATGTTGTTTCTTATGGTTTTCTTCACACAAACTACTCAGTGTGTGCTGCTTTTAAATTGCCCCAAGGGGATAAATAAAGTTTCTTGAATCTGAAGTTCTGGCATCAATTTTAAAAATGCTACATTTTTCTGTCAAATTCTAAACAAGAATTTAATTTCTCTAGTTTCTGAATTGCATTGTGTTAAAATCTGGACTGTGGCAGTTAAGCTTAGCACCTGGACACTTAATGACTAGACCGTGTTTAACTCGGCATTATTTATGTAATTCTTTAGCATTTAGTGAGCATTCACAATTGTGCGAGTATCTCGAACCACATATACTGATGCATCCCAGTATAATCAATGACGCTAATAACAAGTGGGATGAGCCGTTATCTCTTTAGCAGGACACAGTGTTGAGGATTTTAAATTCAAATTCTAAATTTTGATTTAGTAGACAGCATGGATGACGTCTCTCGCCTTCTGTTACCAATTTTTTATTTTTTTCATGAAATTTGTTGGTGACCCAAAACTAATGAACATTGTGTGTGTTCATGAGTGTGTGCATCTCTTACCCTAGCTTTAATAATTGTAGGTCTAGGATCCAGAATGCCTTGCATTTTCCTCAGAGCAGGAATCACAAACAGGTTACAAGTCACCACTGCAGACACGGGGTTACCTGGAAAACCACACAGCACGGGGGTCGTATGAAGGAAAACTGATGGCTGAGAATTGAATTTCAAGATTAGTAGATTGTAAATGTACACTTTAATAGAATCCAAGTCTGGTATGTGCTAAAGTGTGTTAGCAGCTGATATCTGCATGAAATTATTTGAGCTGATCTTTTGTACATAGCGACGAAATGCATCTTGATCAATGCAAACCACCGACGACACAAACAAAACTGTCTGGTGTCAAATTCTAGTAGAGCGGGGGAGCTTGTCTTTTTTTAAAGTCTGCATCTCCCCTCCTCCACAGGCAGAAACATAAGCACCTGGCAGAGCAAAGATGAGTTTCCGCGTCCCATCAATGTCGACAGTGGCAAAGGTAGTAGGAAGACTGAGAGACAGAGAGACGAAGAGGTCGTGAGTCACAGTGTTCAGTGTTAGAGGCAGCTTCGGCAATCGCCAAGCAACCCCAAAAACTTTCTCAGCAGCAACAACATTTATAGTGGAATCAGCAGACATTTCAAGTAAATTGTTTGAAAACTTGTAAAATCTAAACAAAACTGATAAATAAGCACACAAATACACAACCATACAAATGGCATGACCCATGAAAAACTAGACGAGCATATAGAAATAAAAGCAGCAACAATGTCAGAGCATAAATTCCAAACCAAGTAAAACATATATAAATAATTTTTGATCTTATTATGTGTATACTTTAATTTTAGTCATTTCCACAATAAATTGGTCTTTTATTTACTGTGATACTTTACAAAGATTGCTGTTGTGTAAATCCCAAATTGCAGAGAAAAAAAACAAACATTTTATTAATCAACTAAACTGTATCTAGATTATGACCAACTCAATATATTAACATCAACATCATCTTTGATAAGAAGGTCATTTTAAATCATGAAACATTCCACTATCAAGCTTTGGAAACCACAACGTCCACCATATCACTCAGTCAACATAATATATTAGTTACAATTTTGGCATCAGACACATTTGCAGCACATGAGCAACCTCCCTCTCCCATCTCACCCTGGTTTCATGAAAACTCGTCCAAAGTGGATTTGAGCATGAAGGTCGATATCCAGCACCTGTTTCAGGTAGTCCTGATGAGCAAAAACACACAGGAAAAAAAAAACACTTTAAAACGTATCATGTCTGATAAAGTCCACATTAAGGAATAAATGTCAAGATTTATGAGTTCAACACGTCAGCTGTAAGACGTCTTAAGTGGATGCTTACCTTCTCTCCCATGGACACGCCCCCTGAGGTGATGATGACGTCGGCACGGCTGATTCCCTCGTGGAGAGCCGACAGCAGGTCATCGGGGCTGCAACACAAAACAAGTGCCGGGAGGAGTTACTGAAGCAATCTATTTGAATTCCTTGTTGGCCGTGAAGGATATTGGTCACATCTGAAAAGGTCACTTTATCTGTGTAGCCATTATGTCATCATAATTACAATATCAACTGGACATTGTTGATGGATAATGTGTTCAGACACATTATGAAGTGTGAAGGATTCAGTGTTTTTTTGGAAGTTTGATGTTCAGCTCTGGTCACTGAGATCTAAACAAAGTGGCAGTGCATCGACATGCAGAAGCCCCTCCGGGTCAGTTTATAGTTAATGATGACGTTTGAGTACAGCAGTACGCTCAAACAGAGTGCATTTGGGTGGTTAGTTGTTTCTGTGTAATAGGGAAGATGCTCGATCAATACTACCAAGTGAAAGATTTCGGAGAAACAGCACCTGTCCATGCTACAGTGAGAACTTGTAGTTGGATGTTGTCTAACATGAAGGAACTCAAATGTTGACAAGTCCTTAAATCATAGCTGCTCATTGTGCACCGGATGTTCACCTCGGATTGTAGTTTTTGTGCCCCAAAAAGTGAATCAATGGCATAATCTGACAAAGGGTACCTTTTCGAGTCTGTGTCCTGTAATTCTTTGTTCTAGACTATAAGCCGCGACTTTTTTCAAACGTTTTGGACTCTGCCGCTTCTACAACGATGTGGCTAATATATGGATTTTTACAAGTTAACAGGCTTCATGCTGCCAGGTTCTACTTCCGTATGTAGATACATGCTGTTTTGAGCATTTCTGCTTCTCCAAAACTTGCCCTAAAAGTGATATTTCTACTCTCCGTGACCTCGTGGACGGCCGTGAATGATGCGTAAAGCCGCTCTGTGTGTATCTAGTACTTTATGAGTGCGGCTTATATTCAGGTGCGCTCTATAGTGCCAGAAGAAAAATCATGTTTTGATTTTTCTTCTGGCACTATGAGTGGATTCTTACTTATCTCCCACAATGCCCAAGTTGATGGTGGGGTATCCATGCTCCTGGATGGTGGCTAGAAGAGTGGAGCGGTTTGAGTCTCTGATCTTCCCTGGGTGGAGATCATCCTCTGGATTTAACAGCTACAAACACAAACACACAGGAGCAAACAAGCAAATGCAAATAACTTCGACTTTATCCGATTTAATCTCAACTTTAAATATTGTGGTTGGTTTATGGACTGAGAAGCAACCCTAAAATCTTAAAACAGGGTTTCAAAAGTAGTTTGCAAGTGGTTACCTCGTTGCCAGTGGACATGACGGCCACCACGGGGAACTTGTGCACGCTGACCTCGGTCACTCCCACTGTGGCCAGCAGGCCAATCTCCGACGGGCCCATGTGTGTTCCTTTGGCCAACACACATTCCCCTCGCCGGATGTCATGACCTATCGGCCTGTGCAAGTACACAAAGATATCGCACTTTTAACTGAAGGCTTTCTTTCTAATACGTTCTGTGAAAAGTTAATTCCCTACTTATTTCTGTACCTGATGTCTTGGCCGGGCCGGGCCTGGACCATAATCCTCACCTCCAATTCCTCCGTGCCCTGCAAAAAAAAAAAAAAAAAAAGTCTTTAAAATGACCCCAGTCGCTAACACATCCTGTCCTCACACAGCAGTGAGTGGGAAGAATTAAAACAAGACACATTGACTTCCTCCGTGTTGTTCTTACATCCTCGGACTCCCTCAGCAGCTCTGTGTCTTCTACTTGGACCACGGCGTCGGCTCCACAGGGGATCGGAGCTCCAGTCGTCACCCTCATCACTTGACCAGGCATCACTGTGTGGGTGGGCTGCAGATGAACACGCACACAAACATACAAAAAATGAAGAGGCAGACACAGAGACCATGAGCAGGTTGTCCATTGTTATCACAAGTCTGTTTGCGCACAGTGACTGGATTATGTGTTGATTTGTAGTGTGAACGCTCAGAATAGCTGGGAAAAAATATCTAAATCACATAATATTACATAACATTACGTGTGAAAGCCCATTCAAAAAAAAGCAATGTTGATGTGTAAAAACATCAAGAATGTCAAATGATAGGCTTGTTGCTCATGTACTAAATTTTTGTGAACAATTGGCAATTTAGTCTTTAGCCACAGCTTCTTTATACAACATGAAAGACATTTAGGGTTTATCAAATATCTTGGTGTATTCAGATTCAAATTGAACCTGAATTCATGTATTTTCATGTAAAATAATGGTACGTTACTCTGAAAATATAAGAGAAAGTTCTTTAGTTTGCCGTTTTAATAGAAAATCAATGTTTACTTCAAACCTTTACACAATGTTTTTGCTATTATCAAGCAACATGCGGCCTTTTGATCACAAAGTCAAAAAAATGTGCCAGTTTGGTGGCGATTAGCTGGAATACAGCAGGGAAGTCTATAGTGGAGCATGGCTTGAGTGAGGGTGATCAATTATATTTATTACTTTAAGTGGGTGGGGTTTATGGGTTTTATATAATCTGAGCTAAAGTTGATGTGCCCCTCTGATCCTTGCATGAAACTGTTGTATGCGTTCAAGAACTCTGCACACATACTGATCAAACCATTAGAAATTGTCTCAGGCATTTTTAATAGGACCATTAGAATTGATCATTGTCAAGCTGGAACTAACAGATCCACAGTATTTATGCAGCAGTGTAAGGACCACCGGTTAAATTACGACAATTTGAGGTACCAGCAGTGTTGTGAACAGTGTTAGTTTATTAGAGCTAACCTGTTGTCCAGCCTGAGACTCTCCCATGATGAAGCGATCCCCTGGGCCGTCAGCAGCTACAGGTCAATGACAGAGATGGTGTTTTGTGTTAATTATGAAAATTAGATCACAATGGTTCAGTTTGAATAGTTTGACTGCCAAAAAACAGAGTCCATGTCGTGACTTCTGTGAGGAGTTTGATCTGTAGACATTTACCTGCAAACCAATGAATACATAACACGCAAAATCAAATGTTTAATGTTAATCTTGTGGGTCCCAGTTTCATGAAAAAATTGTAATCTCACCTCGTACAGCGTAGCCATCTTTAACAGAGGCTGGGAACGGAGGAAGGTTGTCTTTGGCATAGATGTCCTGAGCGAGCACTCGACCCAAACCATCTGCAGAGAGCAGCACTGACCAATTCAATTTAGAGCTTCTGCATCTTATTGGAAAATACAATGGTAAAAAAATAAAAATAAAATAATAATAAAAATAATATGACCGCAAAGAACAGCTTAACAGTTAGCCTCATGGTGCTCTGATATGTAATACCACTTGGCACCACAAGATGGTGTTTTTCATGTTCTTGCTCAAATGAGAAAGACTAAAAATTCTTTGCTATTAATGACAATATAAACTGTAAACAATGTTTGAAGCTTTCACCAACTAATAAGAAGAACCAACACCTTGACTTGTTCCGTGTATAAAGAACAAAAGTGACATTTATCACTACTTTAGTCAACTGTTAAGTCAGTTTCACTTAATGTCCATCTAACAAAACAATGTTCTGGTTTGATGAGTTATAAGAGTGACTTATGCTAACAGAGCTTATCATTTCATAGAATTGTATTGGGCCAAAAATTGAATATTGCTGGAGAGAAAGTGCCAGAGAAAGACTCTATATGGCCACTTTTACCCATTCATAATATATGATTTAATCTCAGCCTGCTTGTTATCTATCAACCAAACTGAAACAATATTAGGAACCGGACAAATGCAGACTTGTCTTGAATGATTATGATGAACTCTATGGTGTCAAAATGTGTTTTACTGAAGCAGAAAAATGTTAAAGAAGCTGTGAAATATAGATGGACGTGTGAAAATACAGGCTAACAATATAATAATACAATAATAGTGGTGTAAACAAGTCAAACAAAGTAACAGAGTCTAATTCGACACAGCGGATGTTGGGAGTTGATTGATGATCCATGACTGCTAGTGGTAAATCAGAATGATTAGTTTATGGGTGAACATTTTTAAAATGAAAGTCTGTGGCCTTTGAGGGGGGGCAGGGAATCACAAGAGGTTCATTATACCACTAAAGTAGATTACCGTAATTTCCGTACTATAAGCACTTACTTTTTTCACACCCTTTGAACCCTACGGCATCATGTAACTCTGAACTTTATTTATTTATTTTCTGTTTAATTTAGTGGATGCGGCTTATATTCAGATGCACTCAATAGTCCGTAAATTACAGTACCCCTTTCTAGCCTTTATATCTAAACTGATGATGCCTCTTGTAGTTGGTCAAGTACTTCTCATGTTGACAAACTTTGCAATTATAAACTATTGAATTGAAAACATTGGAGTTACACTCCGGTACCGTGCATAATCCAAAAGCTTGAGCGATAAAATTAAGACTTCCCCTTTGAGAGTGCATGAAAAACACAGAAAATATAAAACATTGTGTCCGGCACCAATGCAAACTAGAAAACTCTTCATAAGCGCAGTTTTTAGCAGGTTGGCAGTCATGTAAACAAGACAATGCCTATCAAACGTATTTGTGAAAGCACCCTGACGTGCCTTTAACCATCAGACAGTTTCAGACCAGTGATATTTCTGATGACATGTTCAAATGAAAGAAAAGATTTAAAAAAATAAAACATGAGTCACACAGTGTCCCACTCTGAAGACTCACCTCTGTAGTTAATGACTTCGATTCCCAGAATAGGCGTCATCTCGAGAACAGTGATGAAGGCTTTGTCCATTGACGTCAGCGGGAACGGGGACATGCGATGACGACGCGCCACTTTGCTGATGTCGACCGCGCTGTGGCCTGGACACGCAAACACAATCAAGAAAGGATGGGCGTGAGTGGAAAAACGGCAAAGAAATGCACTTGGGTGAACAACACGCACACAACGTCTTCTACACTTTCCTCAGTGATGCAAACTGCCTTTTTTTGTAAAGCTGGCATGTTAATGAGACACAAACAGACACAGAGAACTTACTGGCTCTCAGAATGTTCTCATTACTGCCACATCGTGACTGAACCTGCAGAGAGACAGACACATGTTCTGCATTTGGTCATCGTTCGATGGAAACGCATGTAACGGAGTGATTCAATCGGCGCTCCTTCGCAACAGGTCAGCACGGCGCCTTAATTCAAGTCGTGATAGTGTCTCATACGCAAGACATGAAAACAATAACATGGATTTTAGCGGCTGCTCATCCGATTCCATAGAAAAATGCATGATTTGAGAGAAGATTATTTTGAATGCTTGAAGCTCAAACAGACTAACACGCCTCAATGGTCGATGTGTGCTAAACATGTCTGCGTTGCTGGAAGTTTCTCATACAGTTTTATGAAATCACTTAGTCAAAAGCTGTCATGACATTTTACTCTTCCATACATCACATCTGTTCACTTTTCATAGTTTTCAATAATCATTCAGCCCTGAGCCTGGCTGCATCAATTTGAAAGGAAAATCTATATCATAGATATTACAGCTGGACCAAAGCAGAAGGGCGGATTTTTCTGTAACGACCAATACCTTCCTCTTATCAGAGTGACAGTATTATGTGACAGCCAGTATTTGGAAATACAGTTTTTACCATTTCGTAACTCCCTCTGAGAAACTTTTGTTTCAAATTCTTTAAATGACAAAGTATAGGGGTTGTGTTCACACTTGCAAGGTTAGAGGAAAAGAAAATCAGTGCAATCGCGTTGCATTGCACCTTTAACTGAGCCATATTAACATGTCTTAACATCTTAATGGACCTCTCGCAGGAGGTGGCAGGTGCTGGACCAAAATCTGTATTTCACCTGTACACATCTAGGACTTTCTTAATTCTACCAAACCTTCCATCTGTGAACACACACACAGAAAAACAATTCCAGCATAAAAAAGAAAAACTATTCCAGCATAATTTGAGAACTTTCCACTTTGAATCCCAACGTCCACATTTGGTTGGGACCATTTTAATTGTGAATGTACCACAACTGAGGATATTTCTGTGACTATTGTGCCAAATCTCACAGTCCCATTCACTCCCATTCAATTCCGAACAACACACAAGTCCCGAGACTGTAATCCTTGAACGTGACTTGGAGGGACACAGTTGTTAAGTATTGAAAAGCCGAGTCAGGATGACTACATCCATCTAAAATCTTTAAGGGCTTGAATTTTAAAGCTGAGTTAAGACAGGACTGGGAGGTATGTTTTATTGATGACGTACTTATCGGTATGGTAATAACAATGCTCTCTCACAAGGATGTAGATGACATCTTGCTTTTTTTTTTGCATCGAGATTACAAATTGGCAACCTTTTGTTGCTGGGACTATGTTACTGATGAATAAACCAACCGACAGGGAAAGAAGAAGGACTCATGAGCGGAGTAGGAACTCGAATTATGCAGGAACTGTCCATTACCAATGTGATTGATGGGGAACTGTTGGGGCAGCCGTCTATGCCTATTAGCAGTGAACTTACATTTACAATGGCATGCTCGATCAGTCTTTGGAAAGTAGACAGAGGAAACTGTTACCCTTCAGCAAAGTGACACTTGTTTCTGGATCGATTTCCATTGGCAGAAAGACGCCCGAATTTCAAGCCGGTTTTCATTTTGTTTGTGCGTGCGTGAAAGTTTGTGTGTACCTTGGGTGTCGGGCATGAGGCGGTGGAAAGGCGGGATGTCGCCTGTGTTGCCCGCGGTGACTCGGAAGGGGTGGAGCTTAAAGAGGCAGAGTCTCGAGGAAGCACCTGAACGCCTCGAGAAATGATCGAGTCCGGGATCTACACACACATACACAATCATACACACACACTTTAATGTTTGTTGAAGAGTTCTTGTTTTGTTGTGTACAACCTGAAAATGTCACCTTCTTCAGTAAATTGCGACTAAATCAGACAGGACACTCTACTGACATTTCTACTTGGATTTAAAGTTAACAATGAACTTTTCTCACAAGCTATGACAACACTGACACCAAAATCATGTGATTCAAGATTGTTTTTGGATTATGACAGCTAATTAGGCTTTATAAGCTGAATATTGCTATCTATACTGAATTATTACCAGAGGTAAAATGTTAATGGTATTGGAGGTTATGCGTGACTCATTCCATGTGAAATCAACAGGAGCCTCCAAATTGATGTATAATGTCACTGTATTTAAAAACTAGTGTGCGAAATTATATTTTTCAAACTCTGTCAAAACAAAAAATAGCTACAGCTTTTGAAGAGTGACCTGTGAAAGACATTGCTGAAAAGAACTTGTGTCCACAACTGCAGAAACATTATCAGGTGATATCTAACTATTATATTACATCATCATACTATTGGGATGGTTTACCGAACAGATATGGCTGCAAAAATGAGTTTACGCTTGAATTCATGTTTGAGGAATAATGTTTTTAGTGTGACACTATCTAAAAATTGTACTTGTCTAAAAAGTGTGATATTATTTTTGGATTACGAGTTTTAGTTCCTTAAACTAATGCATAGAGTTTTATTTGATAGTTGAATAGGGTGACAGGTTTCCTCAGAGATCTGTTGGCATGCAAACCCTGTTCCACACACACATGCCAAAGACGCTCTACTCGTCTCCTAAAGATTCCATAATTGTTTTTAGTTCACGTTATAGTTTCAATGATCTCACATTGCTTTCTTGAACACAATCGTGACTTTAATATTGTCGCCATACGAACAGAGTATAAATCCCTTACAATGCAACAACATAGTGACCAACTACGCTTGTAGTTCATCTGCTTTAAGGTTTCCCGCTGACAGTTCAGCGATGGTAATTTGCAGTTCTTGGTTGTACTAATGGCTGTTTGTGGACTTTTTGTTATCTCCGAGCAGCCAGATCTTTCTCCTCTGACCTGATGTAAACAAGGGACCTTCACCCTCACCATCTTCTAGACACCCCATACTTGGTTATGGAGGGAAAGTTAGAAATTACATACATTAAGACACCTAAAAAAAAAAAAAGAAGAGTATAGTGACATTTTTACACACTACCTGTAGGAAACATTTACATTATTTCTAGCAAAGATTGAGCAGTTACAAGGAGACTGGGAGAGGAAAAAGATTTTTCCAACTCGTTTGACTTGACATGGAATGATACAAGCATGTGCTGCAGTGAGCGTGAAGGCAAAGTAACAATGTGTACTTTTGTAAGCATCAGATCAGACACCAGGAACTAAGGACTTCATGTGATTTAGGAATTCACCCCCACATCAGTGTGTGGCACATTCACATTGAGGTAAACAAAGCCCGTGTTTTGCTCAAATTTACCGAGCAAATCCCTGACCAAGGGATTATCTCCGGCTACGATTTGATCTCTCTTTCTTTCAATGGGTCTTTCAAAAGGCACCCCAAAAATACTATCAAAAGTTTTCAGTATTGGATTTGGCTGTAGCCTATTATCGGAACAAGAACAGAAATGAGAAGAGATTAAACCTCTGTGTTGGGAACGGGGTTAGCAGACACACGGCATACATACGTACATACAGTGAAACATTAAGGTAGGATTAAACGGAAATCAATCTCACTAGTCCCAAGTGAACAAGGCTTAAAAGACCAGCTTCCAGCAAGTTTTAGGTTGAAATCAGTTAGCAAAAAATTTGGAAATATTTGACGCGCATAAGCCATCAGTAAGGCGACTAAATTGAGAACATGGGTTAAATTATAACCTTGTTATATGATTTCACATTTCCAAATACGACTACATGAGTAGTCATGTATACTGTCTCTTCACAGCTTTGGGGCCTTTCTGCGTGAATTTTGCAAGTTCTCCCTCGAGGTACATAGGTTTTCTCATGGTGTTCTGGGTATCTCTAACAGGAAAAAAAAATTTAGTTTGAGGTGAAATGACAACTGTAATTTTGCCATAGGTGTTATTGTCAGCGTATGTTTGCTGTGATGGACTGGCTATAGTCCACTGGGTGTAACTAAAGCCTCCAGAGACCCTGAATTGAATGAAGTGGCATAGAAGATGGATGGGTGACGAAAACTAGAGATGGTATGGTGCACATTCAGATACCATCATTATATATCTAAACTGCTGCTCTAAAACCCTAGCAATACTGCTGGTTAAGCAGTTAAGGCCTGTACATAGGTTGAATTAATTAAATTAGCCTAGTTATTAATAACTGTATGAATGTATGGTGGCCAAGAAAGATCACAGCAAATGTACAAACCTTGCCTCACAAACAAGCTGATTATGAACATTGGATGCGGGGAAAATAGGAGGAAAACAGGGCCGCCAAACTAAAACACTGAGCTGATAAGACTGTATGAATATTCATAGACTGAAGAGGCTGGTGTTTACTGTACAATTAATGTTGTAAAAAATCTAAATTCAAATTTAAGTGAAGTGATTCATATTCTTACATGTAAAATTTAAAAATGATCTGGAAAGGACTTCATCCAGGAAACTAGTAAACAGGACTGCTGCATGTTTGTATGCTACATGAGGGTGTCTCTCCCATTAAAGCAGGATGCGACAACTTGACCAGTTTCAGTATTTCTCGATGGCTTCCGGTATATTTTATCAGCATGGGTTTGATGAACATTCAATCTGTTCACGCCCAACTCTAAAGGGAGAAATATTTAAAGACCACTGTGAGTCTCAAAACCCAAAAACCAACTTAAGTCTCCACAAAGCTGATGAAATCATCATCCGGAGTATGAGGAGCAAGGGGTGTGAGACTGACGGATGTGATGAACTGCCCGATGGAAGGAAGAGAGGGGCGAGTGTATGTGCGAGTGCCTCACCTGGTGGTCATGAGTACAGGAGCAGGTGAAATGAGTGGGAAGGGCGGGCGTGTTGCCGGGTAGGTAGGGGGCGCCCTTAGCCATGACCACAGCATGGCTCGTCTGATGGAACACGGATACAAGCATGCAGGCATGCATACACAAACACACACCCACACATACATACACACACACACAACAAACACACACACATTTTGACACAGACAGACCATGTGAATGACATGAAATGGTTTGAGGTCACAAAAGGTAGACATTACAATCAAATCTATATACCCAGTATTTCTATCCCCCTGCCAGAATAGAGCAGTACCTTTGTATATGGTTGTTTATGATAAATACACATTTTACTACTGTATCAGGACAGCTATAAATAAAGTTGTCCAAACCTGCCTCCACATTTTTTTCATATTCAAGGGGAACGTCAAAGTAATTTCAATACATACAAAAAATGTCAATGAGTTAAAGTTAATAATCTGACATTTACAAGCTATTTTATAGTCTTTCTAAGTTTCAAAGTTTAATTTCCTCGGATTAGCAAGCTTCAAAATCCATTTTAAGTAGCAATTCAGGAGCCTCTTTGTCTTGAATTGTAATTAGACACCACCTTCTTTGTGGTATCTTGAAAATCCCCACCTGCCTCATTTTAGTTTGATTCCAACTTTATCACAATGCCTTCATATTTGATACCCCTTTAATTGCCTCGATTTGTAACAGTGAGACAAGTATGAAATAGGAAGGACCGTGTCAAATTACAATAGAAGAGGATGACACTGGGGTCAAATTACAAGCATATCTGATGCTACATGTTGGGAAGGTCAGTAACACATGGAAGTTTGTCAATAATGAGATAAGAGGCTTTCAGTTGAGGAGGGTTAGGATACAGCAATAGAAACGGCTAGTTTCTACAACTACAAAAAAAAAAAATAAAACCAGTCAACATTTTTCTGTTGCAAATTATGAGTTGCTGTTTTGAAACTATCAAGATGGTGGGTCTTTTAAAAATATATGTACACTTGACGACCTTTAAAATAGTGTCGTGTAAGACTATCTGATCATGTTACATCTGCAAAGTGTTATATATAAAAATACAGATAAGATTACGAGGGGTAAATCTGGATGCTAACTGCCCTGATCTGACTAACAGCACTGTGCATTTCTTTTCTGTCCAGATTTATTATCTCGTACGATGTTTGTTTGACATATAAAAAAAAAAAAAAAAAAAAATCCCTACTTTCTGTAAATTCCCCAATCTTCTTTCAGTTACTACTACCATGTGTATGGAGTCCTGCAGCAGCACTTGTGTGTAGTACAGTAGCCTGCTGCTGCAATGACCCATTTTCCCCACAGTGATCATTAAAATTTCATCTGTCAACTTTCAGGCGGCAGCGGCGTTCGCCTGTCCCATGGACCGGTTACCTTGGCAGCGATAGCGGCTGCAGTGATGTGGGAAGAGCCATGCTGGTGGTGGTGATGGTGGTGGTGGTTGTGAGCGTGTCGCCCTCGCCTCCTGTCCTCCTCTTCCTCCTCCTCCTCCTCCTCTTCCTCGCACTGGGTGCCACGCTCCATGGTGTGCGTGTTGCTGTGCGTGTTGGCATGCATGTTGGCGTGCGTGTTGGCCAGCAGAGGGGTGGGAGAGGGCAGCTGCTCCAGGGCAGCGTGCGTGGACTTGATCCTGACGGTGGCCTCACGCAGCAGGTCAATGGCGTGAGGCAGAGCGGGCAGAATGAACTGGAAACACTCCTGCAAGCAAAACAAACATATTTAGGAAGAATGTTAACCGGGAAACAGACATCAAGTGAGGTGGATCATTGTAATTCAGTTCATGTTGTATTTCACGCTGTGCTTCTACACGGGCCATGGTGGACTTTGATTTGGTTTGTGGTTTAAACACAAAAGAAGAGCATTAACAAAGTTTCTATGTTGATAGTATCTGAAAAAAACAGCAATTTGTTCGAACCTCCTTAAATCAAGCGCCAATTATCAACATGGGTAGAAAGGATCACAAAAAATAGTGCTCAGTCACACACTTAATCACTCTGTTCAAGTTTATTCAACTGTCGTCAAACTTCTGTAATCACAGTAACAATGACTATTATTGCGCTTTTACATTCAAACACTTGATTTTTGTGGATCCTTTCATCGAAAGTTACTTTTCCTTACTGCTGACTACTAATAGCTGAACTATATCAAATATTCTGTGGTTCAGCTGCACATCAAACTTCGGCAGTACCTCTAGATAAGGATCATAGTTGAACTATGATCCCACTTCTGCACAAAACACAAAACTCCACCTTGTAATGGTTTCATACCGACTATGGATTAAATGCCCATTTGTAATCCACAAGTTGTTGGTTATACGGATTCAATATCGCCACCATATCTTTCAAGTGAGTCGTTTATGTATGTTTTTATATCAAAGACGTGTAAGTTATAAAAACCTAATGCATACTAAAGATTCAAGATAGTTTATTTATCCCCTAGAGGCAATTTAAAAATCACACACTAAGTAGTTCATTTAAAAACAACCATAAAAACTTAGAAAACACCATAGCATAGGAAAGAACCCACAAAACAGATATTATAAATACAATAAATCTTTATCTTGAGTTGTCATATGAAGTGCATTGTGGTCCCAGCAAGTTGGCAGACAGAAAGTTAACAGGTGGTCAGTTCTGAGTCACAGAGTTGAAAAAAAGAATCCAACTTCAATGAGGCACAGTTTTTATAATTATTGTCATATAATTTCTGAAATGTAAGTATTAACATGTCATAAAAAGAAACTAAAGACTTAGGATTTTCTTTTGAATTTAATTCATCCTTTAATTGGGTTGTTTTTTTTTTCGGTTACAACTTTGTCGCTTAAATAACAGGAACAAAACTTAATTATACCTCTATACTGTATTAACTTATTTTCTACATGATTTATAGATAGGTTTAAGCTTAGGAATCACTTTTGGACACACCACTGCAGCTGTAACGTCAAAGACTCGTACCTGGGAACCCTTCTTGCTCCCTGGAAGGTTGATGATCAGAGTTTTCCCGCGAATGCCACAAACTGGCCTGGCAACAACAAGGGAGAAAGCAGATTAGAGGAGAGGATATCACACGCACTAATCTGGTGAGAAAACAGGGGATTAACACTGCGGCTCAAGCCCAACAGAACAGTGAGATTATCCGGGGCTCACCTGGACAGCATGCCTAGCGGTGTAACGTTGAGTGATCCCATCAACATGGCCAGAGCCATCCCCGGAGCCTCCCGCTCTATCACCTCTCTGGTGGCCTACAACACAATCACCCGCTGATTAACACCATGTACCAACATGTTTGTCCCAAAGAGCTGTGTTTCAGATTGAGAAAATGTTCTTTTGTTATGAATAATGATGACCTATCATGGTTTTTTTTAATCTGATGACACATGTATGTGACATTACTGGCTGATTACGGCCAAAGTAATGATGATGTGCTTCAATGTGATTCACAGCTGCTAAAAAAAGCTTCTCAGTGAAGACCACAATGGCAGCAACATGTAAAGGCCAATGCACGCTGTGCAATTTTCGGCAGTCTTTGACAAAAAATAGCAAACGTGGGACAATTGTGGCGATATCTTTGACCTTGGCTCGAAATCGGTGGTCCTACGTCACACCGTGACGCCCGCTGTCATGGCCTTGCGACCAAAGACAACCTGCGATAAGATTCTGTGTCACAAATGTGGGGTCATCTTGACTGCTGCTGAGACCTACAGCCTGTTTATGTTTACATGCAGTGTTTTTTTTTTGGAATATGAAAGACCAAAACATTGAACCCCAACGTAAATTGCTCGTAGACGCTAAACTAGTACTTATTTCAAGTTCACTTTCCAAAAATAGGATCTTAAGTCGGCCTCTATTTGTGAGCCACTACCGCGTCCATATTCTCCTCCTTCTCCTGTTTATTGGGATTTCCTTCCCAAACACATAAATGCCATAACAGCGAGGGCTCTATTCATGTTTCATTTTTATGGCGTGTTATTTTTGCGCAATCACGTTGACTCCCATCGTTGTAGGCTGAGACTCTGCCAAAGTTTATTAGATTACTGTCGTAAAGTGAGAACTTATAACATTGGTATTATCACACAGTGTGCAGGAGCCACAAGACAATGAAGTTGGTGTCAAATTACAAGGCTGAGATGTTGCAGATTAACAGGCTCGGTGCTGTTTTAAGAGGTGAGAGATAAGGTGAGCGAGCTTCCATGAAAACACAGGAGCTAAAATGGCTTCCTACGTGTGAACAATAAGGGAAACTTAAGCCTGCATTAAGCACCAATATAAAAATGCATTAGAATGATTTGTACTGTGCATCATGAGAATAATGGCTGCTCTTTATGTCGAGCCCAACGATTGTACGTGTGTACCTCAGGTGTCACATCTCGTGGCGCAAAGCCAGTTCCTCCAGTGGTCAGAATGAGATTCAGCTCCTGCTCGTCACACCACTCCAAAAGTGTTTCCTGCACACACACCAACACATTCAGCTCCATTAGCTCAGGAGACCGTCATAAAAGATGAAGACACTTCCCTTAAAACCCTATTACCTACAAACATCCGCAAGTAAACTCTAGCCGATTTCTCCACACCGATGAAAAAGTAGAAAGATCAGTTATACACTAAAAGGTGACTGGTTGCAGCCAACTATATTGAGATTGATTAACTGGGGAAGGTTTATTATTTATAGGTCAAACAACAAGACTTGGAATTTCACAGGAGATTTTCTAGGTCCAGTGGGAGAGCGTGTAAAAGTCTGAGCTGTTTCTACAGCGTTCTCCCATCTTGGCCACTAAAGCCAACAGTTATACCTTGATTTCATCGATCTCATCCGGAACGATCTTGTAGGCAGATATGACTCCTCCTAGTCTGCAAAGAGAGTTAGAGTCATGGTTAATCCAATCACACCAGAAGTACAAATCAGCGGGGAGACTCTGATCTTTACACACGAACTCACAGTGAAGGATCGTGGACGAGATCCTTCAGGTTGACGCCACTTCTGTCCTCAGCCAAGTTCTTGAAGCAGCTGTCACTGACTGAAAAGAGGGAAGAGGTCCCAGTTAGCAAACAGGAAAAAAGTGACACATTTGATTACATGCTAAAACGAAAGAGAAAAAAAAAAGAAGTGTTCTACCAATATACCTTGCCTTAGACTAAAGGCTAAAATTCTGCTTGAGGCCCACAACTCACAACAAAATTAAACCGTCTATTATCATGACAGATTATAGCAACCAGAAAAGTCACTATTCATGAAACTGGAATCAGAACTTCACAATGAAAAAGACCCAAAATAGCTTTTAATTTTATAAATGAGCCATCACACAGTTCATTGTGGCTAATTCTATCAGAATTTTGGGGTGTAAAGATATTTATTACCTTTGGCGAGAGTGTATAGATTCTTATGCTTTTTTTCTTCTAATATTTACAGATTTCTGTCCACAGTTTAATCTCCTCGATTAAGCCATCAGCTGATCTTTAGCCAGGCACATAAATACACTCAAAGAAAGATGGAATTATTGAATTAGGCTTGTTTCTGTTGAGTTGTATGAAACAATGGATTGATATGAAACCCATGTGGATTAGAAGACTGAAATACAAAAGCACATTTCGATAAATGAGAACTTTAGTTTTAAAGAAAGTTTTTTCACATTATCAAGCTAATGACACTTCTTGTGATTTCTGGTCTGCAGAATGACCAAACACATAAAATATTTCAGGAACAAATAATTTTCAACTATAAAAAGTACTCAAATATTTCGCTAAATTGTGGATTCTTCTTTTCACCAAGTCAAATCCTAATAAGCTGCAGCAATAATCCCATAAAGGATCATCATAGTGCAACAATATCTTTATCACAGCATTATCTAACATAATGTCAAACATGTTGATTTCTTAGAATTTGGTTCAAAATGAAACCTAATTTCTGAGCCCAGATTAATTGGACTTTTATTTTGCCATCTTTTCACCATTTAAAAAGTAAAACAGTTGCTTTCTATTAAGCAAGGTAAACATTAAATATTACACTTCTGTAAAACATTTTACAGCTTTTTTAAACAGGCTCCAAAATGACAGAATATACAAACAGTTTTTTTTTTTTGTTTTCTTTGTAAACCCTGACACACTGAGCTCAAGGAAACAAATATTGAACAATCTTTCTGACTATGAACTTTAGTATCTGGGTTGAAGTCCGTTGCTCTCACGTGGAGCCCTTTCCTCTATTTACACCAATACACAACAAGCACCGGGACAATTTGTTGTCGAAAAATGTACAACAGCACATGTATTGGGATTCCCATCTTATTCCCACCAAAGTAACTCTGACACCTCCAACAAGTAGCGCCGGACTCAACTCTGTAAGTATCCTCGAGATTTAACCAACAAGTTACCACCACAGCACTTTAGGTTCAGAAATGTGCACGGTAGAACCCAGGGATGGCAACAGGAAACAATGATTGTAGCTGAAAGTTCTGGGGCATCTTGGTGGTAACGAAGCTGAATGAAGCTTTTAAGCAATTTCTACCCATTTTAAAGCCAATTTAGCTATTTTTACAAGAACAAGCTAACAAGAAGTGATGGAATAAATCTTTCATATTTAATGAAAATCATCTTATAGTCTTTCTGGCATCTGCTGAAAAGTGAGATGATAAAAGGCTTTAAATAAGTCACTATCTTTCTTAATTATGGGATTCTTCTTGGTCTGTTTTAAAAACTTAATATGCCATCGGAAATTATTACTCATAATCTTGAATCTTGCGAACCGTGTGCACTATGTCTGACTAAAGGGCGCCACACACTACAGGATTTTTTCAAATCTTCACAGATTTAGAGACCAAAGACTTGATGATCACAAAAGACAGATCGCACAAGATCTACCTCTTCTGAACTGATAGTGTGTGGTGTGACGCCGGAGCTCACCACACACTAACAGATTCTTCAGCACAGTATCAGGCTCGTTACGCTCAATTTTCCAAATCCTGGGTAGTCAAACGTGAGTTGCCGAAAATCAACCTTGGGCTTATATTATGACTCTGGATTTTCTTTTATCTAGATAACTTCAGGGTTAACCCTGGGATTTCCGTAATGCAAAGCAGATTCACTTCTAACCGGGATAAATCACCCCAGAACTCTGATGTTTAACTCCAGAGAAGAGAATGAAAGTGATGTCTCCTGACCTATCAGATCTCTTGAACAATAACCTGCCTATTTTTAGACTATCCTGATTGGTGCGTAAATTGTACCGCCCACTTGGAATACTCAGACCACAGCGCAGCTGAGACGGAGTGTTCAGAGTAATCTTTTTATATAATAAAATAAATCCTTGTCACTGAGGAATGGAAGGCTTTTTTTTTTCTTTTTTTTTTAGACATTACCAAGTCTGTTAAGCTCCACGAGCGTTAATCTGGAATAATAAAGATAATAATAATGGTCACGTCTGGTATAATTGCAGGAACATGAATTT
The DNA here is from genome assembly GCA_900302745.1 of Parablennius parvicornis. NCBI lineage: Eukaryota > Metazoa > Chordata > Actinopteri > Blenniiformes > Blenniidae > Parablennius > Parablennius parvicornis. Next base: position 5,934 of record OMNM01020975.1, on the reverse strand, counting down.
ATGGAGCGCACACTTATTTTGCTGTCACAGTGATTAATTAATATTCCAGCACTAAATGCATTCACACGGGGGAAACGGCCTCAAAACAAATTGTTGGAATATAAAGTTAAAGAGGAGCAGTGAGGAACAATGAATTGAAACTGAGTGATCACAGTGCTGTGCATGTCTGCTTATATTGCCCAATAAATTAATATCGTATAATCTCCTGAAGTCATGCATTAACAAGTCAGGAACTTTCTGGGTTTGGCTGCAGTAACAGTGTTGCTTTTCGCCTGGTTGGCTTTCACACCGGTACACATGACATCACCCACCATGCTAACTGATGTACGACTTGCATTGGCTCTAATCTGATTACAACCAGGGTCACACCAGCTCCATAGTTTTAACTGGTAAGGTCTGTTTAATCAGATGTTTACACAAGGCAGTTTTTATCAGGTCACTCATGGCCAAGTTATTATCGTAGCTGCAAAACAGCAAGTTCTTCCAAATGCGTGAGCACTAACGTCAAACTTTTTTTTCTGAAATGGACTAAATGTTAAATTGTTTTCACTCGCTAGACGACATCGTTTTATTTGCCTTCAGGACTGTCTTAAAGTTGACGTCGACTTCTGCACTGCCAGTGGGAGGTGGATTTGGATTTAACTGTGGATAAAAGAAGGGCTGCATGACATTAAGTGAAAGTGCAGTCTGAAGTCATAATTGTGATAGTGATATAACTTGTAATAAATATATCATGTAAATGTCTTTCGGCTTTGAGATTGGTTCTCATTATAAACAGTGCTCTTTCTCTTGCCTCGGCATTTCTTGCAATGTAAGGCTAAAATCTAACGTTTACTTGAAGCTCCGTAGCACTAAATTAAAAGAATAAAGTTGAGCATGTCATAATAAGTAATTGTACGTTGGGACTTAAATTTTATTGAGTTCATACAAGAGGTCCAAACTGGAAAGGGGGCTCAAGAGATTAAATATTCATGTGCAATGTACGCTATTGTAAAAGTCCAAATTATGGTTATGATGAGTAAGTATATAGTAAGCTATTTAGTGTTTATTCGTCTACATCAGTAGCATTTCATCGGGGACCGCATACAGACAATTGGCCACTACAGAGAGGTTGCCAGCTATCTCCAATATCTTCAATTCTGCTTTTAGTCAAAAAGAAGAACCTTTTCTGATCAACTTAGATTCTTATTGGGAACCCAACTCAGAGCTGCCAAAGCATGATATAGAATCCTGTTTACGCAAAAATGTTTTCAAGTGAAAACGGAAAATTTTGGTTGCGTTTCAGGTGCCCGTTTACATGACAAGTGTGCTTGGAGCCACTGAAAATGCAACTTTTCCAAAAAAATCGCTCCTGGGCATGTGCAGTTAATAGTTCTTCTCCACATGTGTGAGTAGATGGACAACAACAACAACGTTTGTCTCCAGAGTGTCATGACTCCAAGTCCATCATCCCCTGGGACTTGGTAGTTATATAATTGAGTCACACATAAATGGCAATCCAACTTAGTTGTCTGTTCATTCAAAGGTAGTTGCTATTTCTAGTGTTTAAAGGTTATCGTTCTCTGCCTGTGTGTGTGTGTGTGTGTGTGGTTTTATGAGAACAGCAGCCACTAGGGGCCCTACATGCTAACTAAAGAGCTTTTAGATTACTGACGTTTCTGTTAAAATGGACATGGTTTCTAAAATGTTGTCAGGTAAACAGGAAAAAAAAAAAAAAAAATTCACAAAATTGATGCATTTTTACTTTAAACAGTGTAAACATCATCAGTTGGTCCTCAGGCCATAATGCACGTGTGTGTGTGTGTGTGTGTGTGTGTGTGTGTGTGTGTGTGTGTGTGTGTGTGAGAGAGAGAGAGAGGGAGACAGGGAGGTTACAATAATTTCAAGACCTATAGCCAAGTTACCAGGCTATAGAAATCTAACAATATTCCTTTATTCATATTAGAAACCACTGATGAAGCCCTGCAATAAGATCTAGTACAACTATTGCTTAGAACAGAATATCAAAGGCCAAATACAGGCCAATTTCATCTTGAATAGATAATAAACGTTAAATTCAAATTCAAATGTTTTTTTGTTGTTGTGGTGCAGAGCATACATGATGTTAATGTCTACATTTTGGCAAAACTAAACAATAATAACCATCACAAATGACTACAATCTTAACATAAAGTCAATTTTAATTATACGTTCTGGTGAAAAACAGTGAAATATCCTAAAAAATTCTCCTATAGGTGTTGCATTATGGATGTTTTTGCAAACTGACGCCGACAGCATGGCTTTGAGGCGAGCTTGATGGAAACAAGGTAGATAGCTTTCCAATATCTGTTGTGTTGCGTTATGTCCAATACTCTTAAGAAATGTATTAGAATAAAAATCATTGATTTTCTTTAAACCAGCTGGGTGGCTGTGGATCAACTGTCTCCCAATCGGAAGGTCGCAGGTTCAATTCCTATTTCCGCCTGTCCACATGTCAAAGTTGAGCCAGATACTGCTCCCATTGGATGGATTAGGTGCCTCCATTGGTGTGTGAATAGGTTTTGAAGGGTTTTTGGGACCGCTCAAGTGGTTGAGAATGTGATATCTATTTACCATTTGCTTGTGATTTGGCGGAAGAGACTTGAGTTTCCTGGAGGCCGGGTTTGCCTGATAATTCACACCCTTGATTTAGATGAAACACTATCCAACTGATTTTTCTGATCCAGACAATTGAGGGGGCGGACGGTCAACCATTTAGCTGCATCCATAATTCTGACAATATTCAAAATGATAGCTTTAAAATTGGAAGAGGGAGACTTCATGCCAAATCTTCCATGGACCTGGGTTGACAAGAACATTAAGATATTTGTCAGTAATAGTGTTATTGGAAACCTCTTGCTTCATGGTTCTCAATAATATTCGGCTAAAGTTGCATTGGCTCGACCTCACATGACGTCCGTGTGAGAGATGATCCCAGCACATGAATGGATTAGTACCGTGTGTTTGCATGTGACAGACAGGAGCCCTGCTGTCTGCTGGACGGACAGCGAGGTCAAGCAGCTCTCAGCTCGGATGCTCAGCCAGCTGCTGGCTCCCATCCTTTTTAGCATTATCCTCACGTCTTCCCCTCCTTGCTTTGGCAGAAAAATAAATAAATAAATATATATATTTAAAAACGAGACAGCAGATCTAACTGGTGGCTGCCACACTGGACCCAGTCCTCCTCATCATCATCATCATCTTCTTCCTCCTCCTCTGCACGACTCTCCGACGAACATCAGCCGAGCTAATCCGAGGAGCAGCTCCCACAAACCGCACAGCTCCCTTCATCATCTGGCCCTGTGGCGCTGCGCCTTGCCGCCTCTCTCTCCCTCGCTCTCTCTTTAAAGAGGCGACCAAAAGCACGATTTAGGATTAATAAATGTTGATATGTGGTAAATGGGAGCAAGGGCCGTTCAGCGTGAAACGACACGGCCGCGGTTAAGAGCATTTAGGGGAGACGATGTAACAGAAAACACCGAGAAACGGCGGGCAACATATAGGACCTGCAAAGGGACATGAATAATGCAGCTCATGTAGGCTCGGTAACGCTACATTGCTGGAAAATACAACGTTCAACTTCACGTAAAGTTCGAGCAAACAAGGCAAAGCCAGACCGGAAACACGGCGGTGTTTCTTTCACAATAGAGGCACAGACTCCCAAGAAAAATCATCCACCGATGTGAGGCTCAACACTTATTTTGAAAGACTCTGCCGGGCGACATCTTCGTTTGACTCTAACTTGACGTCCAAAAAAAAATCTAACTATACTGTCCTATAGCTAACAAGTACAACCTGGCTATGACAGCTGTGCTTCGTGCGCGAATGCAAAAGCGTCAAACATGAACATATATGAGCATACACGTGTGTTTGGACGCGATCTTCACACCTGTCTGACCTGTCACGGCTGCCTCGCTTGCCCGCACCTCGACTCGAGCAGCGCCGGTTAGCGGAGCGGCTAGCGCCAGCTAGCTCCGCAGCGGAGACAGCTCGGTATCGTGACACGGACGCGCGACAGAACAACCGACGACAAAACGCCACCGAGCCCGCACCGTCGGCGGGAGTTTTGTCGCATTTAGTCAGACG